>JAQFYZ010003445.1:0-13429 GCA_034695085.1 Cylindroiulus punctatus | reverse complement strand
TTCACATCATTTTTGTTTTCTGAAAATCATTAGTTGGAAACAAAAACGATGCACCAGATAGAAAAGTCGTCTTGACTGAAGATGCACAAAGGTTTGCCGATCAAATGGGTATCCAGTTATTTGAGACAAGTGCCAAAGAAAATATCAACGTTGAAGAAGTAAGATTATAAAATGCTAGGTGTTGGGTGGAAGCATCCCAAGAATGCTGGCGTTCTTTTCTTAATATATATTCCCTTTTCAGATGTTTAATGCTATAACGCGACTGGTTTTGAGAATGAAAAAAGAGCAAAAAGAGCGGCAACACCAGCAGGACCACGACACGACAGTTAATTTGCGAAAGAGTGAAAAACGTGGGAAGAGAAAATGCTGCTGATGAGGTTAAATATTAGTGGTGCGTATACAAACTGTTTCAATTAACAATTTTAGCTGATTGGAGTTGATAAACAGGGGCATATTACACCCAATCGTGGATAATTTCCACCACATAAATTTAAAGTGGTTTAGGCAGGAATCTTATTGATTTTTTGTATCGACAGGATGGATATATAAACTAGCACTGTGAGATAAATACATAACACTGAAATAAGATTTTTATTTGGGAAGAAATGTAGAACAATACGAGTGGTTTATTCAGTTTCATTGATGTTTGTTTTTTTCGAATTTATTTAGGGCATTTTCCTTGACTTAATTCAGCGGTGAATCCAGTGTTTTTGCATCAGACTTTTGAGATGATGAAAAATTCAGTGTGGGTGTAAAGTCAACTTTTAAAAGGAGCTACCCATCAAATAACATCCCTGATTCTGTTGCCCCTACACTTTGGGGCCCTCAACAGTACAAGATCATCTAAATGCTCAATCAATGTAATATTCAGTCTGTTGTGCTCTAAAACTTTCACGAAGAGCAGATTATGGTGTAATCACTGGGAACTCCTTCAGGATGTAGGATCACATGGTATCCAGCTATGCCCTAGAGACTAAACGCTTGCTTCAACAGTCAGTGACCATGATAAAATATGACGCCCCCTACATAAGAATATCAAAAAACCATGATAAGTCCGTAGAAAGCTTTATTACTATATATAATAGAAAGACGACATTTTTGAAGAAAAATTCCCGTTATTGCATGCCTCTTGTTGCATAACAATGATGATTAGCATTAGCAAATCCATTACGTATCCTACTCTCGCATACATCCATAGTTTTATTTCTGTTTCAAGAAAAAAACCTCAGTTTCTAAATCATTTGCTCATGTTCAGGGAGTTGTGATTGACAAACTGGGAATGATTTGTGGCCCTGATGGTACTGCTGACTCATTCCTTATTACCGTAAACACTGAATGATTTTTTAAACTAAAAAGAACCAGTATTACCCGATAATTTATCGGGATGGTGTCGTTGTAACATAAACCAGTAATGTTTCCAGTTTTTGGTAATTGCTAGTGTGACTTAAGACGTGTGCGTGAGTAGAAGCCATTACTTCTTTTTCGATGGTCCTGACCTTCACCTGAAGTTAATTTACATGTTCCAGATAACTTTGTTCATCAACTGTATGGTGATTGGCTGTACGAATTTGTGTGTGGTGACCCGATCAATAACCTCAGTTGCAGTTCTGTCATCCATAGTTAGTTTATCCTATTGAAAATTTGTAGTGATGTCAAACATCTCATGTTTTCTTTGGATTTGGTAGGGTAATGCTCTCTGCAGACACTTGGCTGCAAAACAGGGTGCTTTTTTGCATGTGTCAGGACAAGTTGCACCGCATCTTATGCTATGTACAGCAGTTGATGTGTTAACCAAAATAACCTCTAGATGATGTAATTATTTTCGGTCTACTTATTTGAAATTTGTGGGTGCAACTTGTGCTGAAAATGCATGATTTCGAATTATACCATATTGGTGCTGCTGGAGAGAACTGCAAATTAAACATGCTGTTTTTGTGGTTTGAATAATTTCCATTATGTAACATCGCGTAGATTTCATTGAAAATATTTAAGTTGAATCACTGCCCTCGTGAAGTACCCCACATCTACATTAGCATGATGATGCTCTGTATATTATATTTTATCAAAGTTCCTGACGCATTTTGTAAATACTGTGCTTTCCCAACTTTTGCATATTCCGAGTTATAGCCTATGCTATGCATAAAGATGTCGAATATATCGTAAATGTTATCTAGCATGCATTTTGAAAAGTTGTTAGATATGGAAAATCTCCCCGCTCGAATTGGTGTACATGCCCAGTTGATGAAACCAAGAACTGAACGATTGGAAACGTCAGTAAAGTAAACCGAATGAAGTTGTAATGTTCACGCACGTTCACACAATCATGAATAAAATCGCAGTGAGCGGAAGTGTGTGTTTGTTGATTTATGAAATCGAAACTGTTCGGGATTGAAATGTTGTCCATCTTTTGGCGGAACTTTGTTTTTAGTGCTGAGGATTAACTGCAGTGTTTTGCGTGATGTATTTGCTTATATACTTTTGTTATATGAGATTCCGTGTGGCTCGCGCAACGTTCACACTACTATGTATATTTGTTTCAAATATCGTTATTAATAAACTCATTTGCAAAACATTATTTTTTACTTCGAATTTTAGTTGCCATTTGAACGGGTCACAGAAGATGCAGTTCCCAAAGGTATGTACACCATATTTACAGTATTTGAACATTTTTGATTACTAAATGCGATCCAACATATTTGCATATCTTTTCAAGAAAGAAGAGGTCCAATTTCTGTGATCTGATTACAGGCAAGAAAGCACACGCAAGAAAAATAATTTGAATTTGGCTCTTATGAACGTCATTGACGATTGCAGCGCCGAATTGCAGTAGTGGCTAAATTTTCGCCACATCGTAGTTTTTCCTGCGCTTTCCAGATGGCGCTCATCGTTGCTGTCGTCAATTTTAAAAATGGCGTCGATGGAGGTGAGTGAGTTTTTCGAACGCATGGAAATGCTCATATAATCAGTTTCAGTGTCATAAAATTACACTACCTTGCGCGTACTTTAGCCATCCGTTATTTAATTAACAACTAATCCAATCAACAAATCTTTTTCTCTTATTTGCAGCAGATTCCCAACCCGCTTCGGGATCTGCCAATTCGCATTCTCACATCCAGCACCAAGGAACGTGAGCATGTGTTCGATAATCTCCAACAGTTGCTGAACAGAGAAGGTAAAAGTCGGATTTGTTTGCAGTGCTGTTTACAAATTGTGTAATGAAAATCTAGACTTCTGGTTTTTTTACGTACCGTAACAAAGTAATCAGTTTCGTTGCCGTCGGCTACCGGTATACCGGTATGTGGGGTGTCCCCGTTGTGGGCATTCTGTGACATCAGTCGTAAAATAATGACCAAGCTCCTTGACCCCGTGACCTTAAACTGTCGAGAAAATGACCAAGCTCCTTGACCCCGTGACCTTAAACTGTCGAGAAAATTGGGGAAGAGGAAAATCTGGATAGGCCTTATTGCTGGTCCCTACTCCGAAGTTTCCAAAGGAGTGCCAGCCTTGATAAACTAAAATAATAATACATGTAATGGGAAATGATTAGGGCAGGTCATTTTGGTTTGATTCGATGTCCTTTCTCCCATTATCACAATCATACGAGAGCTGACTAATTGTAAATTCCCTGAGAATTTCCTTTGGTAAATCTTTTCTGGGAAAATGTGTGCATAGACCCATCCAATATAAAATTTGAAAACTGATAGATTTCCTTGGTTATCTCAGATGACAACTGCCAAAAGCTATCCAAATTTGCAACGTACAATGTATCAATAAATTTTAGATTTCTAATGATTCTCATTAATGAAAATTCATCTGTGTGCTAAAGCAATCATAAACGAGCTCAAAAAATGCATTATTTTTCTAGATGTGCCCGAAGGTGCTATTAAAGGGATTTCCCGATTGCTTCCCTTAACGCTCCCTCGGTATAATGACAGCAAATCGCGTTTCCTTGTCGAAAAGCTTATCACCACCTTGGCGAAACGCTGTCCTGAAGTTTCGGTTTGCTACCTGGCTGCCACCTTTATTTCTATTGCTCAAGGAGTGCAACATCTTTATGCCACGTAATTAACCCGTCATCTTTTCATTTTATTGTTTTTCCTAGAAATTTTGTTTACTAATGAATATGCATGCTGTTGTTTTTAGTCCAAACCTATCTCGAACATGTCTAACTGCTTTGCGCTGGTTGTGTGCTCTTATTCGTGGAGCCGTCAGGTCCATTGAAACTCAGAAGTCAGATGATTTTAATAAAATCGTAAGTTCATCTATTGAAATCTAATGTCAAGTCCAATGAATGTAGACGATGTACAGTTGTGCATTTCTCAAAATATTTGTTAACGTTTGAAAGGTGGAAGCATTGAGTTATTTGATGGGGGTGATAGCAGCTGGCAATAACAAAGGCCACATCCGCAAAGCCTACCAACAGCTAAGTTATACATGGACCTATGTAAGTATAACCTGTTGTGTTGTTTTCTTTAAAAGCTATTGTCTGTTTTCATGGTTTCTCGAAGTTGCATTTCTTTTCTCAACTTGACATTTCACGTTATGATTAGGCTCCTGCTTCTCTAAATAAATTTACCCAAGCACTGGCACAACTGGAACCAACCTATCAGGCTGTTGTTTTGGATTCTTACATCATTAAGCACCTCACAACCATCAAAGACACAGTTCAAATTACATCTTTAAAGGTGTGATTTTAAACCTGACAGACATCGAAATTATCTGGTTGATATATTGGGAATATTGTGTTAAATATAACTATTGTTCACTCTTTCTGTGCAGAATGGATTTCTTGAAGTATTTATAAAGATTGTCGTTAGCTCAAAGACCAAACCTCCACTATATGTTCTCGTAAGTGCATGATGTCGCCAGACCGTCTTTTCGCCTGTATACATTCTTGTGGTTATATATTTATTGACAATGGTTTTTTATTAAAATTTCCAGGAGCATTGCACACCATTATTAAAGCATGTCACACATGACGACTTTCGCAATTTACTTTTGCCCGCACTGCAGAAGGCCCTGCTGCGTAATCCTGAAGTGATTTTGCAGGGTATGTTCATCCTTCAGCAAACGATGTACGGAAAGTCTTAAAGAAGCACATCATCAGTGTTGTCACTCTTATTTCAGGTGTGGCTCATGTTGTTGCCGCGCTTACTTTGGATATGAGTCAGTATGTGCTAGAATTGGGAAAAACTTTAGGGAGTAAGTTCTTGTTGTGTTCTAGCAAGGGCTTTAATATCCAGGATATCCAAGATTTCATTGTTGGTTTTTTATTGTCTAGCAAGTCTGCACTCCAAAGAAGATGCTTTGAGGGATGAAGCTTCATTAGCCTTAAAAAATCTTGCCCATCAATGCAGCAACCCAGACGCCCTGGAAGCGCTCTTGATTCACTTGATTGCCATCTTAAACGGTGAGAATTTTAGTGAACAGATTAGTTGCATGTGACGATAAATAATGGTTTCTTTAAAGGATACTGTGAGAACTTTTCAACATCTTCTAACTGTTATGAATTAAGAGAACTTAGCCTTATACAATTTCATTTAGGTTCCGAGGGCAAGCTTACTGTAACAGCTCAACGTATTGGCGTTATTACGGGTGTTGGTTATCTCAGTGATAACACTGTGCCGTCCAACTCGTGTCAAGCACTGGCTACTATGGCATCACGGGAATTCATTAAGGTTCTGGAACAAGAAGGTAACTTATCTCGGAATCTCTTTCACCTTACCGTTTTGGCATCATTTACGATTACAATAATTCTATTTCAGTGCACGAAGGAACGCTGATTCATACCTTAGCTATGCTCTCGCTTTGGTGCCAACGATTCACAATAGAAATCCCTACGCCACTTATCGAATGGTTCAAGGTGATTTAATTATTTTTAATTCCTTCTCTTTTTCATTGAAATCCCAACTGGCTCTCATGAAAAGAATTGTGATGTGATGTTTTCAGAAAGGCGTAGCACTGAAAAATTCCACCTCTGCCGTTCGGAACTCTTATTACAGCTGCATGGGTGCCACATTTAGAGGTGCTTCACTGTTTCTTCGTTTTTGTGTCATGATTTGTTGATTAAGATGTACAATTTGCATTGCGATCTATAATTTATTTTCCAAACAAAGGCAACACAATATTTCAAGCGGAGCATCTAATTCCCATTCTTGTCAAGGCTGTTGAAAAGGCAGCTTCACAACCTTCTCTAATACCCTTAGTCACCGAAGGTCTGTCTGCTTGTGATTTGCTTTTGCGTATAGGTGCTTCTGATACACAGTTAGGTATGGTGAAACTTTCTGAAGTCATTTTTGTTTATTATTTTGTATTTAGTTTGATCTTTCATGCTTTTTATGTTTTCCAGAACCTAAGTTGAGCTCAATTTGGAACGTGCTTCTCGATACTGAACGTCAAGTGTTTGTGTCAGAGAAATTTCTTACTGCAGCAAGTGAAGAAGGTTGCACTTTTATTCTTTGTATTTTCATTTAAATACTTCACATTAGCAAGGAAATTGGATTCACTTTGAAATTTGAATTGAATCCATTTGGATCATAACAATTCTGTGTGAAATAACTTGAAAATGTTTCTCCAAGATATCAATGTTATGAAGTTCTTAAAACGTTTCAAATTTTAACCATTTATTTGAACAGCACTCTGTGTTTTGATATCTCTTATTGGACGTATGCACATGGATTTCCCGGAGAAAATGAAAAACGATATGGGGTTTGCTTTAGATTTTTTATTATTTATTGCATTAAGGGATCTATCATTTCAGATTTGTATAACATCCTTTTTGTTTGTTTCATCATTTAGGTCTTATCACCGAGCCATTATTTATATCCTGACTAGATCATCATTCTCAGTACGGAAGCACGCATCCGCTGTGGTCAAGAAACTCTTGTCAGCTTTAGGCGGTGGTCGGTTAGCTGCCTCGCTTCTGAAAGAATTCTCCATTTTCATGCACAACCCGAAGACAAAAGTATGACATTGTTTATTGTGAATTGTTATGCTGCAGTTAGCATTTAAGTGTCTGATTTGTAAAACGTAACTTCAAATGATAGGTGACAGAGAGTGCTGGACCAGATTCAACCGATCTAATAACAGATAGTGGTGTTGTTGTTGTGGGTGGCAATTTTGCTTTGGAGTGTCTTTCCATCCTCTGCTCAGGCCATGGATTGGACGATCTGGATTGTGAGACTGTTTGTGTGGAAAGCTTGCTAGGGGCACATCATCCCTCTATAGGTTTGTTACTTATTTCTTTCATCAATGCCAATAAAACATTCTGTTCTTCACTTTACACATGAGCTGATCTGACACACAAGATATTACTCTTTGTGATTTATGATTATCTCTGAAAAGTTAGTCTTATTAACACGTATTGGATATTTTCAGTTGCGCTACATCCAAAATTCTGGTTAACTGTTGCAAAGCGCTTAAACAGAAACCCTGGCGAGCTCCTCAACAAAAACCTGAACCGAGTTTGGTCATTGATTTTGGAAGACGTGCCTCTTACTCCGGTATGAGAACTATTTGATTGGTTGGTTTATTGAACATGGAAACATTTTCTAATTCAGTGCGTTTCTCTGTTTCCAGACATTTGCCAATGTCATCAAAACACTTGTAGCTTACTGTCCGGGTACTGCTCTTCCGTTGCTGGTATCTCACGTGGAAAAAGTGTTGAAGAATCCCGAATTATTATCCGTGACTCGGGAAGAGTATGCCATCTATATGACTCCAGCCGGACAGCTGTTTGATAAATCCATTATTGATAGGTGTGTGTAGACCATTTTTTTAAACATTCACATCCTCGAAGTTGCCAGTTACACAATTAATTCTTATAGTATGCGAGAGGAAATCTCACAAACTAAAAACATCAAAAGGGAGAGCAAGGTCTATTCCTATAAAGAACAAATGGAAGAAATTGAACTAAGGAAGGTTTGACACTCGCTTTGCCTCTTATGATTCAGCTAATCGAGCAAAAAACACTCTTAAATTGCTGTGTCGTTCTCTTAATTTTAAGGAACTTGAAGCGAAAAAGAAAGCTAAAGGAGTAAAAACAGAACCTCAGCTGACGCCGAAACAGTTGGAAATGATGAAAGCCCAATTAACCAAAGAAAATGCTGTTCGAGAGCATATTCGCAATGTAAGGCAATTGGACCATTTTTCGATGCGATAATTGTGAGATTTATGGTTCTAAAGCTTGTTATTGTTCATTTTTAGCTGCACAAGAGCATCGACCATGCCATTTGTATCGCATCTGCAGCTATTAACAGTAATCATGAGGATGTGCAACTATTCTGTGGCCAGTTTCTGCAGGGAATTTTGAGTGCCCTACGTTCGCCAGTTTCTTCGTCTGCTGCAAGTGATCTGTATCTCCAGTTGCAGAAATGCACTCTGCAAAATCGGCTTGGCAATTTAGGCAAGTAAAACAGTTGCTATTAAGCACACTGCGTTTATCAACCATATTTATTTTCACGTGTTGCTCAATTAGGTGTTATGATTGCGAACGTGACTCTACGAAGCTTGGACCCCGTATGCGAAGTGGATAAAGCGTGGCTTCAAGAAGATCTGGTTTCTGCACTCACTCGAACGATTTCCTTGATCCACTCCCTCACAGTCAGGTGATTATTAGCCCACATTTCGTATATTATTTTAGTTCCCTATCTCTTATATTGGTTTCAAGACTGAAAAAAAAACGTTTTGACTTTTTGTAAGGTCAACCACTGGCGAATATGATGAAACTATTGAGACTATGCATCAGTCATTAACTGCTCCTGCCTTCACGTTCATATTTCCACTGATCGATCAAGTGTTGAGGAATAATGGGCAGAAAGTTAACAGTAATGAAGCGACGATCAAGAAAAGCGTGGAAATTATTGTCGAACATGCTCAGATGAGGACGATACCTGGGGACAGCATGGAGCGATTGGTATTTATTTTCCTTCTACATGTAGTCTCTAGTTGCCCGTGAGTCGGTTATAGCTAAGGTTTCGATTGATTATCCTGATATAAATTGGTTACATCATTTTTCTCCCAAAAAATTATGAGGGACATATTTCTCTCATTTACTGGATTGTTTGGCAGCTGTGGAGATGTGAGACCAGTTTTCTCATCCTGTGTCATTCTCTTTCAGAATAATCCTGCATTGTTGCCACGTAAGCAGATGATTGACCTTCTGGTTGATTTGTTAGAAAAATCATCGGGATTTATACAGGTCGGCATTATAAGCAAATGTTTATGAGTGCATAATAAGAGCAAGTAATCGTCAACTTTTTTATTCTTATATTCAGAGCCTTACTAGCAGCGCCTTACTACAAGTGGCAGAGTGTGCTAGTGGCAAACCTGGTTGTGCTTTCGCCGACACCGAGATAGCCTCATTGCTCTCTGCTCTTCAGTCGCCTTTAGCCATTACCCGAGAGGCTGCCTTAAAGGTTTTTTGCTTTGCTACGTCATTTGCATTGATAAATGGCTCTGGGGAGATTTTGTACTATACTTATACTGTATGATATCTTTGCTTTGCTTCAGTGCCTCCATGCTCTTGTCAAAATTCTGAAGATGTTCGACAAAATCGACGTGCTACTCATGGTTAGACGGTTGTTCATTGCGAAGTTTGACCCGGAGGAAGATAATCGGCAGTTGGCGGAAAGGTAGAACGGAAGGGTTGCAGTGTTTAGGCGTTTGTGCTGTTTTTTTACGTTGGAATATCATCCAACTTAAAAATATCTTACTTACAGCCTCTGGAATGATGTTGGCTTGAAGGCCAGTGTTCAACTTTGTGAGAAACTGCTAGTAGATCTTATTCATCCTGAGAAAACCGTCCGCATTTCTGCTGCTGAGGCTCTGGCTTCGTTGCTCGCACAGTATCCCGGTGAATCATCGTCCATTCTCAACGCACTTTTGGACACCTATAGAGATAAATTGGTTGTATGTTGTCCTCCATGATTTTTTGTCATTACTGCATTAGCTTCGCATATTTGTGAAACTGTTTTGTTGCGAATTAGCTCCCGCCTCCTTCCCTGGATGACTTTGGTCGAGTGATTTCGGAAATGCCAGTTGACGACTGGGAACCTCGCAGTGGCATTGCTATGGCAATCAACAAAATGGCTGCCCACTTGCCAAATCCGACCATTTCTGAACTGATGACGTTTTTTATTACCGAAGGACTGGGAGACAGACATTCTGAAGTACAGCACGAAATGCTGGCTGCTGCTCAAGCTATTGTTGATATTCATGGAAAGGTATGCTGTTGAGTTGATGGCATGTGTCCATCTTTTTTTCCTAGAATTTGTCTTGTAAAGATAACACTATAAAAATCCGCTCAAACACACTGCATGTGTTTCGAATTTAGGATGCTGGAAACATCTTGTTACCACTGTTCAAAGATTTCCTAGAGAAGGCTCCAGATTCATCCTCCTATGACATCGTGAGGCAGAGCATTGTCATTTTAATGGGCGGTTTGGCTCGCCACCTCGAGAAGGATGACCCAACCATCCGTCCAATTGTCTTGAAGTTAATTGCCACGCTGTCTACACCCTCTCAGCAAGTTCAAGAAGCCGTTGCCAATTGTTTGCCACCACTCGTGCCAGCCATTAGGGATGATGCGCCCCAGTTGGTGAAAGAGCTCCTTCAAAAGCTCGTCGAATCTGATAAATACGGAGAGCGGCGTGGGGCTGCATATGGGCTAGCTGGTCTTGTCAAAGGATTGGGTATTTTGTCTCTTAAGCAGCTCGAAATTATGTCCACGTTGACTCTCGCCATCCAAGACAAGAAAAACTTCCGAGCCAGGGAAGGAGCTCTGTTTGCTTTTGAGATGCTATGCCACATGCTTGGACGATTGTTCGAACCTTACGTCGTCCATGTTTTGCCACATTTACTGCTCTGCTTTGGTGATAATAACCAATATGTGCGGGAGGTAGGGTCTCAATCACATTTTGTGACGTTTTATGCCAATGCTGTTCAATAAACTTTATTTCTGGTGGTTGATGAGAATCGTAATTGTTAATCTCATAGGCCACTGACGATACTGCCAAAGCTGTCATGAGCAAATTGAGTGCCCATGGGGTTAAATTGGTGCTACCATCCTTGTTAGCAGCTTTGGAGGAAGACTCGTGGAGGACCAAAACTGGGTCCATTGATCTCCTTGGCGCCATGGCGTTTTGTGCCCCAAAACAGCTTTCTTCTTGTCTCCCGAGTATCGTGCCCAAGTTGATCGAGGTTCTATCAGACTCTCATGTAAAGGTGCAGAAGGCTGGAGCGCAGGCCCTGAAGCAGATTGGTTCTGTCATTCGGAATCCAGAAATTCAAGGTTCGGAATAAACTGAATAAGTCAGTCCTGACATTTTTCACAAGCAATCATCGATTTGATCAATGAATTCTTCTTTTTTTAAATTTCAGCTCTTGTGCCAACACTCTTGGATGCCCTGCAAGATCCTTCAAAGAAAACATCCCCTTGCCTTCAGACTCTGCTGGACACCAAATTCGTCCATTTTATTGATGCCCCTTCCTTAGCTCTCATTATGCCTGTCGTACAGCGAGCCTTCCAGGACCGTTCGACTGAAACTCGTAAAATGGCCTCTCAGATCATCGGTAACATGTATTCTTTGACGGACCAAAAAGACTTAGCACCGTACTTGCCAAATGTTGTTCCTGGTCTGAAGCAGTCCTTACTGGATCCTGTTCCTGAAGTGCGAGGCGTGGCTGCCCGTGCTCTCGGAGCAATGGTAAAAGGAATGGGAGAGAGCAGTTTTGATGATCTCTTGCCATGGCTGATGCAAACACTGACTTCGGAAACGAGCTCTGTCGACCGTTCCGGGGCTGCTCAAGGTGAGTCAATGAAGATTGTATAACTTAATTTAACATACGTGTCAGGTTATGGTTTGACATGTATTGCATTTTTGTTGTTGTTGTTGTTGTTTAGGTCTCAGTGAAGTGGTTGGTGGTATCGGGGCTGAGAAGCTTGACAAATTGATGCCAGAAATAATATCCACATCGGAGCGTACAGATATCGCACCACATGTCAAGGACGGTTATATCATGATGTTCATCTACATGCCAGTTGTCTTTCAGAAAGAATTCACTCAGTATATTGGACAGATTATCAATCCTATCCTAAAGGTTCGAATCTGGTTGTTTTAAGTGATATTTTATTTTTTGTTATATCCTATCCTAACGCATTGGTCACCTTGTGTATTTAGGCGTTGGCTGATGAAAGCGAGTTTGTGAGGGATACTGCCCTGCGGGCTGGCCAGCGAATCGTCAATATGTACGCAGAATCGGCAATCCAGTTACTGCTGCCGGAATTGGAAAAGGGCCTGTTCGATGATAATTGGCGAATCCGCTACAGTTCGGTTCAGTTGCTAGGAGATTTGTTGTACAAAATTTCTGGCGTTTCCGGAAAGATGACTACTGAAACAGCTGATGAAGATGACAATTTCGGCACAGAGCAGTCTCACAAGGTAACGGTTTTATAAACCTAGTGACATCACGTTATTAACCTTCGATTGGAAAGTACTGGTTAGCTGATGTTCATTGATTTGTCAACAGGCTATTCTTGGAGCTCTCGGCGGCAATCGGCGAAACAGAGTTCTTGCAGGATTGTACATGGGACGATCCGACATTGCTTTGATGGTGCGGCAGGCTGCTTTGCATGTATGGAAAATCGTGGTAACAAACACTCCTCGAACGCTGCGAGAAATTCTTCCCACGCTTTTTTCCTTGCTCCTGGGATGTCTGGCCAGCACTAGTTACGATAAAAGACAGGTATATAGATTTTACTTTTGCGGCTGTTTGTTTTTATACTCCAGTAAAGATTATTTGTCAGTGAAAGGAATAACTTCAAATTCCAAATTGTTATTTAGGTGGCGGCAAGAACATTGGGTGATCTAGTTCGTAAACTCGGAGAACGTGTTCTTCCAGACATCATACCAATTTTAGAGCGTGGTCTGGAATCAGATCGAGCGGACCAGAGGCAAGGTGTTTGCATCGGCTTGAGCGAAATCATGGCTTCGACTAGCAGAGAGATGGTGATGACCTTCGTTGATAGCTTAGTTCCCACCGTGAGGTAACTAGTCCAAATATTCATAACATTCTTTATTAATGGCACGAGTAAATATTTGCTGTTTGACACTTTATTTTCGCAAATATTTCAAATGAAAAGGCATAAATTTCTCAAAAGGATTCCTTACTTATTCATTTATTCAGGAAAGCTTTATGCGATCCATTGCCAGAAGTTCGGCAAGCAGCCGCTAAGACATTCGACAGCTTGCACAGCACTGTTGGTCATCGAGCCCTAGACGATATTCTCTCGCCTCTCCTTAAGCAACTGGTGCGTTCCTCCTCAATTTGTCGCTTATGTCATTTTTATAATTCAAGTGATGTGGATTTAAAATTTTATTTTTCTCATTTCTTGACAGGATAATTCTCCCACGGGCGAATATTCCTTAGA
>JAQFYZ010003444.1:0-13436 GCA_034695085.1 Cylindroiulus punctatus | reverse complement strand
TTTACCGTGGCAAGTATAGGTATGGCAGCCATGTTGATTTTACCAGCTATTATAGGGTCGGAATAGCCTGGAGAAAGTTATCAATAAGCGGAATCCCTCCGACTGGCTGTCAGAATTTGTCATTTCTCGTTGAGCCGACTATAGTGTACATTCCTGCCTTGCAGGGATGCCATGCAAGGATGCACACATCAGTGAAACCAAAACAGGAATTCATTGCAATGGGAGTGATAATAAATGTGACAATCACTGCCATTACATTCTAATTTGACGTTTTGCTCTATCTCCTTCAGTTTAGAATCTGAAATGATATGCGCCATGAAAATGCCGTGCTGTGTGGGATTTCACAAGGTATATGGAATCCTCGCATCACGTTCGATTAATTAATTCTCGGCATATTTTACCCAACACCAGTGGTTTCAAAGATATTTGGAAGACCCAGACATCTGGTTCACCCTGTATAAACGTGTCAAAATGCAAAAATGCATTAAAAAGTGTCGACACATTTTAGTGCCATTGGAAACATGGAGCCATTCCAGCATTGTCATCAAAAAATAGCGATCCTCCCCGCTGCGTTAGCACTCGACGACTCGTTATACTATTTAACCCAACCCCCACATCCAAGTCATAACATGATTATTGACAAACAATTTTCGACTTCAGGGAAATTTTTACCAAGATCGAAAATAACAGATTTTAGTCGCACAACAATGCGAACACATTGTAAAAAAACCGCCGGAGACAAAACATAATGCTATCAAAATATGGCTAATATTGTCTATCATACTTTATCCCTTGTTATTTATCATATCGCAGATGTATTAATTACAATGTAATAGTTGTAAATGCGCACGTCCACAGTCTAAAAACGGTTCATTTAGTCTAGGAAACGTTTGTGTGAATTTCTTTCAAATTTCTGGTATGGCCGATTTGATGCCCAACTGAGTCCAAAGCTTCGCAGCATGCCAGTGTATTTGTGATTGGAATTTGTGATTCCATATATCAAATGTCCGCTCTGAAAATTTCCAAAATTTCATGAATATATTCAACCAGCATCGATTTTTCCATATCTCCTCAAAATGCGTGTTTGCTCATGCATTGCGCATTTTGCAATCCCTTTTCCTCTATAAATGCTTCCATTGGCCATGGCCGCTGGTTGAGTGTGCGTTTTAATGATTTCCCTCTGATTTCCCCCTCTTGTCTCTTAATGTTGTCACCACATTATCTGATTGATACGCACTTAAATTCGAGTGTCGCCACAATAGTTTTTAAACTTCATTATGTAATTGAGGGTTACAAATATAATTGTGCGTGTTTCCAGACGCAAAGCTGACTACAGCATCCACTCTCCTCTCGGTCCCTTGTGCTCTTTGGCTGCTGCCGGTAATCCGATAGTACGATCCACGTGTGGGAATTATCTTACTCTCGATAAATGCCAGCCTTGACAGTTTCATATTCGTCACCTCTCGCCATTCACGTGGCATTACCGATTGGTCCCTGCTCGCGAACACAGTGGCGCCCTCTCCCTTCCTGTCCAACAACTGCAAGATAAGGTGGAGGACAAACATGCATTTCATGGGGCATGGAATTGGAAGATGCAAAAGTGTACATACAATTGCACAATGTACGCATACCTACATGTAGGGTTAAGCAAAGCGCTTGTATCTACACTCTAAACGGAAAAAGTACAAATGTTGAACCTTAAGGGTACAAATGCTTTGAAACTATATACACACCCTATGGGTACATATGTTGATTGCACATATACCCTTGTCATGTGTTGTCCCAAATTGTAACTTGAGGTACAAATACTTGAATCATTTCATTCCTTTAGGCACATTCATGATATATGGGGTGCAAATGTACATTTGTGTCCCACAAAAACTGCATTTGTACCTTTATGGTTTACAGTGTACACACCTACTCTTCGTTTTGAGCCATTTGGCATTAGCTGTCTTGTTAGCGCTAACGCCTATGGTATTGTAATTTCCAATTTTATTCCAAAGCACCTGAGAACGTTATTAATTCAACGAAATGTCGTGTGATTCTTGATATTAAATTCACTGTGGAGATATTCAGCAAGTTCTCTTGCATACCTGTCACTGGAAAGATGTCTTCTTCTGTTTGTATCTACACACACATTTAATAGTTAAAAAATACTAATACTGTAGCTACAGTTTCAAAGGTGATCCTTTTTAAATCAATGAAAAACTAGAGTTATGCAAGCAAGTGCATCATATACTGAATATTTGGGGAACAATACATCCAGCAGAAAGCTGGTACTTTCATTAGTCTGAAATTACTGTGTTTATGTGGTTGAAACATGAAAAATATTAAACAATTCCAAACTTGATCTAAAAAGACGTTAACTGTATATAGTGCTGATCTAGTGCCGATTATTGCAGTGAGTACAATGCATTTTATGATATTACTCGAGTTTTTTATGATGTATACTCACATGCCAACATATATGGTCATTTTGAACACATCACTTGAACCTGTCTAATTGTATGTGAATACCGAGTATTTCACGTTTCAGTAGTGTATAATCTTATGTATGTCTTTTATGTGACAAGGCACATACTAGTACGAGTTCATGATGAACTTCGTGCCTGCTAAGAAATGAAAAATTGTGACTAATTTCATTAATAAATGTTCAATGTTCATTTAAAAAATTTAATGTAGTTGCTAAGTTTTATGTGCACATTTTGAAAATTCCCATGTCGAGTTTTAAATGTCATCGATTTTGTTGACCAGCAATGTATTAGAGTTGAATTTTCGACCAT
The DNA here is from genome assembly GCA_034695085.1 of Cylindroiulus punctatus. Taxonomy (NCBI): domain Eukaryota; kingdom Metazoa; phylum Arthropoda; class Diplopoda; order Julida; family Julidae; genus Cylindroiulus; species Cylindroiulus punctatus. Next base: position 10,653 of record JAQFYZ010003444.1, on the reverse strand, counting down.
CGTTTGTCCTTTCATTTTGGAGACAAACAGGTTATCATTGTAATATCATAATCGTTGAAGAAGTAACTGACTATTTGGAAAAGCAACTTATTTACATGTATACTAGTTTTAATTTCATGCGCGGGAAAAAAATACTGCGCCCATTTTTGTCTTATGAAATACACTATATGCATCAAGTTTTATAATGTTGGTAAAAATGGTGTGTAGTTTAGAAACTATTCCAACAGTGAATAGAAATTTGATATACATGTAAATTGAAAAACACTTTTTTCCAACTATGTACTAGTACATGTACATGTATCTAGATATTTCTTAAAATTCAATAGCGATTAATTGAACAGTGATCTATTTTATAGTAACTAAACCTGAAATGTTTTCATGTTACCGCATTCACGTAAAAATGCGATTTTCAATACAGTGTATTCATAATAAAGTTCGACAAATAGGTGCTATTCCAAAGAAAAAGAAACATGAAATATTCCATTACCACGTTGCTACAATAAGCCCAGATACAGAGTCTCGTGACTGCAGGCAAAGATCCATATTGCAAATTTTCCATAAATTGAAAATGCAGGCTAATGGATTTTCGATATCAGGTTTCCTCACAAATGAAATTACAGCTCCGCCAAAATAGGCTTACTTGAAATGTTCAGCTATCGGGTTTCATAACAAATAATTTAATAGAGACCGAATTTTCCAACACATCATGCAGCTTGCCACTTTAGTACAATAAATTTATCGATGCAGACCGAGAATTATTGGCAGTCTCTTCAGCTGTTCACTGTAAACGTTATGGTGTTGATGCAGTCCTTAGCTACCAAACACGTAACATCTCAGTGGGAATTTTCAGTCTGTTTACCTCATGTATATAAAGTGGCACGTTATTCTATCTTTACCAAAAACTTTCTGCAATTAGATTTCACGAAACTGATATGTGCTTTAACTGTTTAAAAAGTTAATTTCATCAAACTTCAAAACCTTCAAAACTGATTTTAAATGGCACCTTTTAATCTCACCATGAAGAAATACCTCCATGGTATACATCCAATCCAACACCTTTGGAATGAAAAAAGTCTAATGGAACCTTTTAGGCACCTTTTTTTAAAGAATGGATAGGGAAAATGAGTAGGGATAATCAACTATTTATTATCATAACCATACTGTCTTCATCTAGCAAACAGGAACGATCGATCCAAAATGTTGAAACGTTCGTTTGCAGTCTGTTGGCTTCTGTAGTATTTATTTTCTGTCCTCATCGTGTCGCCTTTTGACAATCATAAGCCCAGGATTTTGAACCCTGTTTCTAAAATAGGAAATTCGGTCCTCAAATTTTCAACTTAATTAAACCGATTTGGCAGGCGCTGTCTAGGCTAAAGCATATCTGTCACATATTTGCATACGTTGACGAGTTGGTGGCACTTAAGAATGGAGATATCAGAACGATAACTGCTCTTTGAATACCCCCATTGGACAAAAGGTTTACGCTGGTGGGACCTTTTTACGCTGAATTAGAACCGTATTGTTCGCACATCGGATACGATTATCACCGTTGCTGAAGGCGTGCACGTGGACGTGTTAAGCTCGACCGACATAGGTTTTTTTGTGTGGAAAAAGATAGTTATACATTGTAGATGAATTTGGATTATGAATTACAGCGTGAAATACAGTCACTCAAGAACCCCCTTTGCTTTCCATGCCGATTCTCCCCATGTAGTGCGGAAAATGACATCGTGTGATGTATTAATTATTATGGTAATGACAATCATATTTTCGAACCCGTAATGCTTAGCAGCAAAGGCCCAATGAACTGTGGGGATGCTTGCAAAATGGATTTTGATGAGTTTGCTACCACTATGGTTGTATATACTGTGCACTGTAAAAAATAAGGGTAAATTTACAGAACATTGTGATAGCAAATGGCATTAGAGCAACATTCACGCAGATTTACCATGTTCATTATCTGTATTAAAATGCAAATAACGTTGCTGTTAATTTATTGTCTCATAGTCTATAACTCTGCAACCAGCGAAGAACGAAGGCTTAACTTGCAGTCAAAACGGAGGCTATTGTGAGTGACGTCAAACCTTAGAAGACCGAATTACAGATTTTTTTGCAAGTTAATAACTACTGTACTTAAGTGGAACTCGATCCTGGGACCTGTGGCTTGAGATGCAGGCACTCTACTACAAGGCTATATCTGTTATTTGAAAACGAGAGAGTGCTAGTTGTTGCCCAAAGTATTAGCTCTCATACATTCAATGTTAACAAAACCTTTAAGTCACGTGACGCTATGCCCACATTCAGAGTTTTGTTAAATTGATATAGTTTGTGCTGTTTTCAAGGTCATATATCAATATCAGGTTTATTTACAGCACTATTGCAAATAGCCTCTATACAGATTTAATTGTGTAAACCAACATCGCATTGTGCGGCTTAGTAACGTTTTTTTACAATGTTTGGGTGGACTATAATGGTAATGGTTGCATTTGATTTTGATTTGATTTATTATTTGTAAGCATTTCTGGTTTTAATTTTCTTTTTGCGACTTTCATTCTGACATTTCACCATCTTTTGAAACACATGTAATTGTGTTGTCTGATTTTCAGGAATAAAATATTTCCATTAAACTATGGAGTCCCTGTGTGTGTCAAAAATGATTTGAACAATAAACTGTTTCGAAATCAATTACATGTATCTGAATATGAAACCTGTTTCTAACACTTTTCAACATTTATTTTCAAAAATGATACTTGAACAAGATGTTATAGTTTGAAAGATCCGCACTATCTTGTTCAGACCTAACTAAATGCAGCACTGCATGCTGAAATAAATATAACACTGATCGTGTACAGAGTAATTCAGATGTCGCATGGTAGTCAACGTTTACAGCTAAATTCGTAGCGAATATAAAATTTTACATGTTATGTGACAAACATCGAGTTAGAATGTTGTGGTGAATCATGCCACTTGTCTTAACGCATGCATTTGCGCCATTTAATGATTTGACAGTCAAAGTCACTATTGAAAATTTTGGCTTTCCACATGTATGCCACCACGCAATTCAGAAGTGTATAGCAACCAAACTCGCCGGATGGCATAGGGTTTCTGCATTTTCATGTCATCAACAAAAACATAACCTTAGGCTAACATTTGCATTTAAAGTAGCTTATTTAAATATTACAAGACATCTAAAAGACATATACATGTACAGGGTGTTTCAAAAGTAATATTAAAAAATGTTAGGGGTTGTAGAGGGTACGAAACTGAACATATGTAGTATAGGAACCTAGTGGTGCCAACGTCATTTACAAAAGTTATGAATGTGTTAATTTTGGACATGTTAACATAGGAGTAAACGGAGGTGCCCCTTACAAACGTTGGTGCTATGCGGGACAGTCTTTCAAAGGGGGCTTTGCTGATGTCTATGCTCGCATTCAATTCTACATTTTTTTGGTAGTTTTCAGGGCAATTGTACATTTGCACTACATTTTCATGGAATGTCAATAAAATCAAATACTGCACATGTACCTGTATTTAAATTAAATGGTGAACTTTAAACTTGTCTATGGCAAACAAAACATGTGATGAAATTCATGCAACAACTGGGATTTTTGAAAGTATGGGGCAAAATATCATCAGGAGATGTCAGGCCTGCATCGACACTGGTGGTCGTCATTTTGAACACCTGCCTTAATCTTGGCAAAACAAATTTCAGTTAATAAAAGTTTGTTTTGTTTGTCATAGGCAAGTTTAAAGTTCACCATTTAATTTAAATACATGTACAGTATTTTATTGACATTCCATGAAAATGTAGTGCAAATGTACAATTGCCCTGAAAATTACTACACAAAAAATGTAGCATTGAATGCGAGCATCGACATCAGCAAATCCCCTTTGTAAGACTGTCCCGCATAGCACCAACGTTTGTATAGAACGCTATGCACAAGGGGCACCTCCGTTTATTCCCATGTTAAAATATCCAAAATGAACACATTCGTAACTTTTGTAAATGACGTCGGCACCCGAAGGTTCCTATACTACATATGTTCAGTTACGTACCCTCTACAACCCCTAACATTTTTGACTATTCCTTTTGAAACACCCCGTAGAAACAGTGAAATGCAACACAATCAGCGGCGTAACTGATTGATGAAACCTTTAAAAACAGAATTCAATGGAAAATAATATAAATAATTGCACGAGGTGTTTGTTGCCAGTTTAGCACGAATCAGTTTCGTTCGCCTGAACTCAGTAGGTAAAATATTATAGAATATCACCTGTTTTCAGTTTCCGTTTTCAGATCACCCCTATATTCCCCCCCCCCCCACCTCTCTGTAAACACACTTAATGCATTATGCATGCATTCTCCATTTTTTTAACACAATTTTCTCAACAAATTGAGAATTAAGTTTGCAAAAATCAGCGTTATCGAAAACTCAATTCTGTTGATAGTGGCTTTTTCGAATTGCAAGGCAGGTGGAACTGTTTTGGTTTTACAGTAGAACCTGTCTGAAATCCTCTCTAAAATAATTAAATGTGCCAGTCCCTACTTGGGACCCATGTATACAATAATAAATCTCCCTGCATGAAGTAACATTGGATAATTTTTATTGGCCCTAATGATTTCGTAAAGGAATGTTAACAAAGTAACTGCAAAAGACATCAAACATGACAGTAATATAGTGCAATATACCCTGCAATATTGTGATTTTCCTCAAACCACTTTTGATTTCCTTGAAGCACTTGGATAATCCTTATTGTACATGTATTGGCACAGCACTATACGGACAGAATCTGTCATTGCCGTGTGCTTTGAACCTTCAGGAGGCATTTTTTCTGACTTAGGACTAAGCAATTATTATCAAATGCAGCAGGCGAGGAGATGCAATGTGTGCATGTATAGTAGAAATACGAACTGATGGAACTGAAGGACAACCAATCAGAGAGGTGTCGCTTATCGATTAGGGATTCCTGGTTTTAAGTTGTTGAAAGGAAAATGGCTGAAGCGCCTCCAACCTGTACATTTGTACCCCACAAAAACTGCATCTGTACCTTTACGGTTTACAGTGTACGTAGCATGTCTGCAGTTTGACCTGTATGAAATAATATTCTGTCTAAAACAATGTTTGGCACCAGTCGCAAGAGTATTATTTAGGCAGGTTCCACTGTATTAGGAATCAGCTAAAATGATGACAGTACTGGCTCCACGCATTAGACTGAAAATATTGATTCCCAAGGGGCGCCATCTTGATAATTCATTATGACAGCTTTGCCAAGATAGTTGACCTTTTTAGGAGAATGTCTGGAGTTTTATTGGCTGCTGATTAATAATTACCGAAACGTCATTGGTGGGTTCGGCGCTGTAAACCGGATGCACTTAAAGGCCAGCGGAAACCGCCATCAAGGATCACATAAAGGAAGTAGGCGGCCAAACAGCACCTCGTCTCCTGCAACGTTCTTGTATGAGGAACTGAAAAACGCAGCGTTTCGCTCTGTTACCGTTTGTTACGTCGCCGCAGGAGGGCGCCAGGTCTGTGGTATCGTTGCGCTCATCTCCCTCAGCACTTTTTATTGCCTCACAGCAGGCTTGATGTCGAATATATCATTGATTTTTGCGAACATCAGCTTTTCCCTATCGCGTCTACATGAACAGAGTTAAAAGTATGTAAACAAATGTTCTCGGAGCCTGATCATGCATTCGGCTAACTTTTTTTTATTACGGGCTAATGCAGTGCGCATGCGCACGACGCAAGGGAAATGGTTTTATTGGATTTTTTACGGAAGATAACCGGGGTAGGTTCCAGCGTCGCGAACAATGGAAAAAACTGCCATTCATGAAGGAAAGCACAGAAAAATAGACAATGAATTGGCTAAAATAAATAATGACGGAATTATACCGCCACCCTTGCATACATGCATGTAAAAAGGCGTTTATTGAAATTGTGGCAGTCATAAAGAGGCCCCATTGTGTGCTTCGTTTAACTTTCATTGTTCGTGGTTTGCGGAGCTTCTGGTTTTCCGACTTGTCTCAAAATTGAGATTTTTAGACCAAAATGATGTGCCCGAAAGATGATTACTGTGATTAATGAAGTTTAGACTAATGCGCCAGAACACGGCAGTGAATAGCAGGCAATACAGGGTCGTGTCTACTTCACCAAAAATGACATTATGGTGTCCATTGAAAGTGCATCAACTGTGTTTTTTCATCGCTAAATGAAAGCGCGAGACAAAACAATTAAAAATTTGCTTGCGTCCCCCAAACAAAACTTTCTTTGAAATATTTCTTATTTGATGCTTGCTGTCTACTTGCAAGCTTTGTCTAATTTCGGACAACATTTATTTCATAATTTTCTTTTAAGGCAAAAATTATCAAAAATTGAGAGAAAATTGCGAGTAGACTCTGCTCTACTTTGGAAGAATCACATCGCAGCATTCAGAAAACTTAAGAAATTAGCGGAACTTCAAAACAAGATGGCGGAGATGGGCACAAGACATTATCACCAATACTAGTTCTACTGCGCATCCCCAGAAGGCAGAAGTGCCAGAACTTTGCTTTTCTAAGCAGTCTGGCATCGGAATTCCGCGGAATTTTCGCGGATAATTGATCATTGTTCATGTATTTAGCATTGATTTAAATTTCAGGGTCTCAGCTGCAGTATTTTTCGCAGACCAAAATGACCGAAATGATTTCAAAATTATCAAAAATGCGACGATGTTTAGTAAAGCAAACACATGCAATATCTTTATGAACATTAATGAGATTGTAAGTGAAAATTAGGAAATATTATATGTATGTAGTTGTTTTCAGCATGTGAATAACATTGAATATGCATCCAGGATTAAAACACAATGAAGTTCCTTGAATTTGTTAAATTTAATTTGCAGGCAGCAGCAGTTGAAATTCTTCCAAGAATGTAATTTTAAGCAGTAAATATAACATTTACATAATTTTTTGCATTTGTACATTGTTGAAAAAATGTATTTTGCATGTACATGTACTTAATTTTGCATTCGTACTATTTTAAGTCTGAAATATGTTTCGTAGGACCTTAAGAGACTCGTTACTCGTTAGTACCTGGTATAACCTCATATATTTGGTTTTTATAAGCACCCTTAAAATGCGGTGCTTATATTGGCTTTGTTTAACACCTTTTTTGGTGTTCAGGTAAAGGTGTTGATATAAGCACCTTCTTTTAGGGGTGTTTGTATACACCTTGTGCTCCGTAGCACCTTCTTTGTTTAGAGTGCAAAGCAATTAACCCTGGTCCCGTGTCACTTTGGCTAACGATTGCTTAAATGGAGAAATGATGTTAAATGTGGTAATTATGGGGCCATGGAAACACGTTTGCTATTTACATGTACTTATCCGTTTTTGTCGCATTCATTTCTAAACGCATTAATTTCGAAACTCTGAATACATACCATATGGAAAACAGAAAAGTGCACTAAGTCAATGTCAGACAACGAATACACGGTGGAAAGCCATGGAAACATAGCTCTTTGTATGAAATTAGATAAATATATATTAATATTATCGGCCTAAATATCACTAAATGTTTTCTAAAAGCTTGCTAATATGCTGTTGGTCACATACATACGTATACACTTGCATGTTCGCAAGTCTATAGTCACATGAACGTCGGCAATGCGGCACACTTTAAGACCTTTAAAAATGGTACTGCTGGCCGAACTTTTTATTTATTTTCTAATTCAAAGTGCGAGTTATACTGACGCTAGACAATTTCAGTACGGTATTGCATCGAAGAACTCCCAAAAAGCTGTATCAGTAGAAGCACAGAAAATTTTTTCCATCCAGAGTGTGTCGAAGTGTGCCACAATTTGCACAACTTATCATCCGAAGTGCCATTCTTTCGCATTTGAAACTTCAGCAGTCGGTTCGAAACATGACTGCATTGTCTATTTCGATTACTCTGGAAGTGGCGATGTGGTATCGACCGCCGGGCATAATTTGTATGTTTTGCTGACAGAAAATGTCGAGGTAAGTGATGCAAATACAAAAAAAATGTTTGGAGAATAAAGTCGTGCATTAAGAATATTCGAAATAGCTCAGCTCCTGGAATGCTTCAGTTGGGGTCATTCGAAGTTATCAGATACCCCGAATACCAAGTTTTGTTTGGTAGCGAAAGGAACAGCAGAAAGCATAAACACAGATCAGTAATTTACTAAGATCGCACTCATTACAGCATGCAGTAGCGCATTATAGATACTCCGACCAATCCTCTATACAGCGAGTGTCAGAAATGTGTGCCTTCCTAAAATTGTCTCAAAAAGCTCAAAAACGGCAACAGCGATAATATCAGGGCCAATGATCAACCTATCCAAGAATGTCATCTGACCTCGTATAACCTAGCAACGTTATAGCAATAGTTGCGATTTGAATGTTGCAGAGGATCAACATTGGACTTGAACATTGGTGCAATTACAGCACATATAGTCCAAATTCTGCTAGTGATACATGTATTAGGTATCATTTAAGAATTTGATATTACTGGTATACAGTATTCTGATATTGTGAGCAAGTTTATCTTTCAGGGCGACTTTAGTCCTAACTTTAGTAAAATTTTAGATTTGAAGGAACCAAGAACCAGTCGCATATAATGTTCGATGCGATATTTTGTTTGGAATCCTCTGTAATGTCCATTCCACTGTAAATAGCAGATTTGGATATACTTTAAATTATGCCCTGCTTTGAATGTGTCGATCCCTGAATGTTTCAACTCTACTTGTTAGATAAAATACAGCCTTTCCATATCTTTTTAAATTGTTTAATTTACTTTTGTTTGTATGCCTAACTTAACCTAACCTAAATGTGTAACTTATTTTACCTGCATTAACGACAGGCAATCACTGCCTACATATGAGCTATAGGAAAAGCCCACAATTTCGATTTTTGGAGATCGTAAAATTAGAAGATACTTGAGAGGCGTAAACTATGCCTCACCTTTGATATGCTGCTTCCGCAAATAGAAAAGTGTTACATTAGAAAATTCCCGGGAAGAGGCACCATCATACCAGGGCAAAAATTTCGCAGTTTTAATATTTAGGCAGCATTTTTATCGCTAATTGTACCAATTTTTTATTATTGTGGATAGCCTCAATATATCAATATTGCGGTATATATCAATATTTCAAAATATCTTTTTTTCAGGATATTGGGTTAGACGAAGATGATCCCTCAATTACAAATCAACGAAATAGTTCAGCTTCAGGTGATGCGCCAAAGGAAAGCACATCGAAAGACAATGACACTAAAACGTCAAGCCTTGAATCAGATGAACGCACAACAACAAATAAACTAGAGGCAATTATTACTACCCCAAAAAACAGCCCAAAAGATGCACTTGCAACAATTACATCATCTGATGCATCTGAAGATGCCAGTGAAGAGTCAGAGATCCCCACGGAGACTCATACAGAGATAACCTCAGGGACGACACCAACCACCATATCTACAGCTGCAGCAACTACAGAAACCACAACTGTGAAAATAAACTCTGACATGGAATCCACACCCGTATCTACCAATGCATTAATGGAAAATGCAAATTCTCAAACCTCAGAAAAAATGGAAACTTCAACAGCACCAACTACCAAGAATACAGAAGCTATAACCATACTGCCAGCAGCAAATTCAATGGAAACTATATCATCAGAAACTAAAATGGAATTAACAACTACAGCCGCCACAATTATGGAGACTATGCCTATAGCCTCAGCCTCCATTATAGCAGCCACAGAAAGTTTAACAACCGTTGATTCAGAAATTACATCCATACTAACATCTACTGTAGCCACACTCAAAACAGAAACAACAACTATGGAAACTACACCAGCATCAACATCTGAGGCAAAACAAATTACAACCAGCACCATGGAAACTACAGTAACCATATCCAGCACCAAGCTCATGGACAGTTCTATAACAACAATTAACCCAACTACAGAAATATCGACGACATCACCAGCCATACCAATAACTACTATCATAGATGTTACAACCACTAGTGAGCCAAGCCCTATTCCTGTTGAAACTACCACGATAATAACAACAACAACAACGGCAACACCATCAATTATAATAACCAGCACGGATACAACTATGCCAACCACCTTGACTGAAGAGACTAGCACTACATTGGCATCATCCTCAACTGTAATGGAAGCTACCACACCATATACTTCAACAACTACACCAAGTACAACAACAATAAAATCTACAACAAGTACGACAGTGGATTCTACCATCAACGAAATCACTGACTCAGCCACGACAGCAATACTGACAAGCACAGGCATCGAAACTCCTATGTCGCTTAGCATTACTACATCAACCTCTGAGACCACTACCACATCAACACCATCAACTACGCCAACCAGCACAACTACTACATCAACCTCTGAAACCACTACCACAACAACACCATCAACGACCACAACAACACCATCAACGACGACAACAAGTACAACAACTACGCCAACCAGCACAACTACTACAAAAACAACTGCCTCTCAACCTACTCCTGCATCTCCCATTACACCCGACCAACCTACTCCCGCATCTCCCATTACACCCGACCAACCTACTCCCGCATCTCCCATTACACCCGACCAACCTACTCCCGCATCTCCCAT
>JAQFYZ010003443.1:0-13440 GCA_034695085.1 Cylindroiulus punctatus | reverse complement strand
ATGCGCTTAACTTTGTGGCCTGTCTGTCGCTCCATCCGCTGGACGTACACCTGGATGAACTGGAGTGCTTGGTCTTTCGACCTCATCGGGTACGCTAAGCACCAACGGGTGAAGTCGTCAACTATGACTAGAAAATACCTAAAGCCTGACTTTGAAGCTACGGGAGCCGGTCCCCATACGTCCGCGTGTACAAGTTGTAGGGGGGCTTTAGTCTTAATTTCGTTATGTGTCGGTGGATGGCCGGTTCGCTTTGCTTTCCTCGCAAATGGAACACGTTTCCTTGGGCTCGGTGATCGGGTTCATGCCGCGCACGGCATCACCCTTGGACATGCGCTTTACCATGTCCTGCTCCGTGTGCCCGAGGCGTTGGTGCCAAAGCTGAAGCGACACATCCTTAGCTGTGCCAGGACTTGGACCAGTCTTGGTCTTAGTTGCGGCCACTGTCGGTTTCGTCGGCGTCGTTGTCCCCGTCGGTTGCATGTTACTTTTCCGGGGAGCCGTCACCGGGCATGCCTTTATTACAAAATGTTGGCCCTTCCTCCGGAAGACAAGGCCCTTTCGGCCTTTGGCATTGTACGTCTGGAGACGCTCCGAATCCCTGGCCCATGTCGTTCCAGCCTGACAAGCTGCTTGGGTTGCGGAGATCAGGTTGCGTTCGGCTCCAGGCGCATACCATACGTCGCTGACCGTGCACATAACACTGGCTACCGTAAAGGCGACGGTACCTTTGTCAGCGATTCGTAGACTTCCGGTATAGCCATACAGAGTTTAGGGTGTGCATGGAGCCAGGTCCGTGAACCATCGCCGATCGCAGCAGACATGGATCGACGCACCCGAGTCCTAAATCCATTCGTCAGTAGTGGTGGACTCGGTGCTCAGTGCAGCATAGTTGCTGCGTGGAGTATCCACGGGCCCTTAATGCACTCCTTCGTCGCCTTTGGCCTTTTCCCCTGGCTGGGGACTTTCCCCTCGGCTTAGGTGCCGAGGAACTCGCTCCCTGCAAGTTCGACGACCGGGCTAGCCGACGACCGGTTGTCTCCGCTGGCTCCTCCGGTCTCTTGTGGCAATTCCTCTGCCAGTGCCCTCGCTCTGCGCAGCGAAAGCAAAAGCCACCGTGTTCGGTTGACTCTGGGGCAGGCCTGGACTCCAGTTTCTGCGTCGCCAGGACTTCTTCGTTGCCTGATCCGCTGGACGCCGTGAGGCCCATGTCATCAGCGAAGCGCACAGTCCGTGCCTCCACGATCAGGGCTTCTTTGACCTTCTTGGGGGTGAATTCGGCGTCCGGCCAGGCGTTGATTAAACGAATTTTGAGGGCGAAGCTCGCCGGCAATCCCCTCATGAGCTGGAAAGATTGTATCCTCTCCGACAACGGTTCCTTAGTGTCGCGAATTTTGCTGGCCACATTGTCAACGCGGGCGATGTATGCCTCGACAGATTCATGAGGCTGCATCTGCAGCGAGAAAAACTGTCAGAAAAGTTGCCAGACCCTCTCCCGCGTCGTGGGTTCGTACGTCTCTCGAATGTGTTCGAGGACCTTGTGGCAATCCTTCCCTGATCTCCGTCCCTCGAAGAGTGTCTTGCGGATACGGGGTTGGACCGAGAAGTAGATGATTGAAAATGCCTTCTCGCAGCGTTCCTGAAATTTTGATTTCTCCTTTTGATCGGCGTCTTCTGCGGGCTCCTTCCGATCAAGTTGGACGTAGGCTCGCAGGGACTGATGCATGAGCGCTACGTCGAGGTCTTCACGCCAGGTGGCGTAATTGACCTCATCAAGGAGGGCAATGGTAACCCGACTACCACCGCCCTTGGATGACGAAACGGAGAACCTTTAGTTCTCCATAGTGCCTAAATGATTCTAATTAGTGGGGAAAATTTCGCTAATTAATAAAAAAAAAAAAAATTAAATCCCTTTCGAATTCAAAATGTGTAGACACCCTGTACTGGTTCCGCTTCTTCAGTGCCGCCAGGTGCTGTCAAGAAAAAGAACACAATGGCAAAAAGAATTCAGAATATCAATTTCAAGCACTTGCAAATGTTCAAAAACACTGTTCACTGTGGCGTCACTTTTGCGGGGGCGTCGCAGCAGACGATAGTTCTGCGCGGGTGTGCCAGCAGACGATAGTTCTGCGCGGGTGTGCCAGACGACGTCACTTCCTGTGACGTTGCTGTCGTCCGGCGTTCACGTTTCCGGCGGCTCGTTATTGGCCTACGGCGATTAGCGGCAGGCGACGGGTTCGGGGCTGCGTATTTGCGTGCGGCAGGCGAACGGCGGTAGCACGTGTTTCGGCGGCTGTGACGTCACTGGCCGGTATCGATGACCGGCGAGAGCGTTCCACGTGACGCACTCGTCACTGGCAGCGGAGACGTCTGCTGGCCGGAAAAATCACTTCCGGGAACGGTGCGGTTATTTCCAGCTCATTCTGGTGCTAGCGGGGCCGCCTAATTTGCTGCGCGTACGGGTGGTAGGCCGCCGGTTAGCCCGCTCGTTGATTTGCGGCTCTTTTAATTGGCCGGTTCGGGGGTGCGTCGCTTGCTTGCGAGGCACGCGGATCGGCGGGCGGGACACGTCGGCTGTCCGTTTTGCTTATCAACGAGCGGCTGGCGGGCACTCGCGGTCGCTGAATGGCGGACGGCTGGAGGCGGTGACGCTTATTGGCCTGCTGGCGGGGTCCGGTGTCGCCGATTGGATGGCCGCGTTTTGGCGCCACTCTCTCTACGGCGAACAGTGCACGTGGAGGCTTCGGGTGGCCGTATGGCCGCGGATTTTGGCGGGTTCAGAGGCCAGGGGCCGCTAACGAGTGGCGGATTCGGGGGGCCAGTCTTGCTGGCCGAGTGAGTTGGGGGTTTTTGTTAAGGAGGCTGGCGACGGCCTCCTATTACTTGGGGTACGCCTAACTCACAGTTCAATGTTCCGGAATCCAAGTTGCGGTGCGTGGATGGCAACCATGCTCTGCTACCATTTGATGAAAGTATTCCCAATCAGAGGCGTGGTTGCAAACTTAAAAATAGATTTATTCTCCGGAACACAATTGTAGACCCAACCAGCTTGGTTGGGTGTCGGCCAGCAAGTGGCATAATTCAAAATGGCCGACTTGCGGCAAAAAGGTTACATTGGTCAGCTGACGCTGCATTCTGCATGCACTGCTGGAGCAGCTGAGTACAGGGAGGGGGATTCAAAATTAGGGGAAATTTAGGTATTGTCGTCCGCGCCCTTTTAATTCCGAATACCGAATTTGGGTGGTTATCGGCCCAACCACTGTTAACCCGAAAAACCCTTTCCAGAATGCTATCAGGTCCCACTATGGCGAAGGGTACGGATTCCTAGGAAGACAGGTCAGAGGACAGACGTCTACTACACCCACGAGGGCTCGCGATTCAAAACGTTGAAGCAAATCCAGGAGTACTGCGAGGAGATGGACCTGCCCTTTACCGCAACAGACTGACTTCTCCCCTAAGAATCCGCAAGAGGGGGTGGTTAAAATTACTCTCGAGACTTTTCCTCCAGAAACATTGCAACAGCGACGAGTGACAAGTCCCGCTGACGTTGGTCATCGAGTCAACAAAGCATGTTGGCTTACGTCCTCCGACGAGGAAGACAGCTGACTGTAAACCGAACCGGATGGGGCCAGTGGTCGATCTGGTGGAAGATGATCCAAGGACTTACGCCGAAGTCCTCAAGGCCCCAGATGCAGACAAATGGAGGGACGCCATGGATGGAGAGTTGCGTACCCTCCATAAACGCGAAGTATATAAGCCTGCCCGTCCTAGACCTGGTCAAAAGGTGATCGGTTGTAGGTGGGTGTATGCCCGAAAGCGCAACGCCAAAGGAGTTGTTGTTCGGCACTGTGCATGCCTGGTTGCAAAGGGGTTCCAGCAAAGCCCTGGTTTGGATTATACATACGTGTAGAATCCAGTAGTAACCTTTACCCTGGTGCGGTTGGCACTCATGCTGTTTGTTGTCCTAGGAGGTTGGTCACATCACCAGGCCACAGAAACCATGGCTCTGGTGTAGATGGTGAAGGAACTCATTAGGCTAAATGAGATCCTTCAGGAGCTAAAACCGGTAATGCCCGCGGAGTTTGGAAGGGCAGAGGTCATGACCGACAATGAGTCAGCCAAATTCGCTATTAAAAACGCGGTCGAAAATGGATCCACCAAACACTTTACACTCAAGCTCCAGTTCGTACGTGACCACTACACAAAAGGACTTTTCTGCCTTCGGCACGTTTCTACGAACGGTAATCTGGCGGATGTCCTCAAAAATCCATTAAGCGCATCCAAAATTCATACCCTAACTTGTAACTTGTAAGCTAGTGCAAATGAGTTATGGGGGAGTTTTTTAGCTATGGGATATAGTTAGGGGTTCAGAAAGTGGTCGGGGGGCTTCCGAATTTTGTTAATCCAAATTTGGACGTCGACAGACGGAGACTTCCATCTCTGACTCGCGTTTCAAGAAGGTGCTTTCCGTTTTTTCCCTTTTTGAACCTTTCCATTTTTTTACCCCAGAGACCACGTGCACCCTAGAACATGTGGCGCGTGGCGTCAGCTGACTTTGTTTGAAACCCCGGCGTTATGTTTTTGGGTACTTGCTGGCCGGACCCCAACCAAGCTGGTTGGGTGAATCAACTGTCCCAGAATAAAAGTTTGTTAAGTTTGAGCAGCAACCACGACTCTGGCTATGTTTTACAACACTGAGAGGCTTCGTTAGTGCATCCGCCAGATTACTCTTCATAGAGACACATCGAAGGGAGAATAAACCTTTGATGTAATGGTCACGTACGAACCGGAGCTTGCGGGTAAAGTGTTTCGTGGATGCATTCTCGACCGCGTTTTTAATCGCGAACATGGCCGACTCGTTGTCGATCAGGACCTCTATCCTTCCAAACTTCTTAGGCATTACCATTTTCAGTTTGCAAAGGATCTCGTCTAGCTAAATGAGCTCCTTGACCATCTCCACCAGAGCCATCGTTTCGGCCTCCATGGTGGACTGGGCGATTATAGTCTGCCTCGCAGACCTCCAGATGATGGGCGAGTTACCGATCAACACCAGTACTCTGGACACCGAGTAAGATGTGTCAAAGTCTGACCCTCAGGAAGCATCAGAAAAGCCTCTGACCCCGTCGGCGTAGCCCCTCGAGAGCGCCCATGCTTTTGGAGCACGTATGATGCACATAGTTCATGGGGTGCTCCACATGCGTCCACGCGAGGAGCGTAGTGTCAAGGGCGCCTGGGCGTCCTTGATCTGTGGCACGGGATGCCACGGCAATCGAGCCGCAGATGGAGGTCACTGCGGCGATGGTTGGAATGTTGGCTGGAATGCCATTGGGGATGATCAAAGGAATGTCGTTCGGACGGCTATCAGGAATCAGAGTTGCCTCGCCAGTTGCGGATGCACCTGACCAGTTGGGCGGGCCGGTGGTATTCTTCGTGCAACTCGTCTCTCGCTGGAGCCACATGGACCACCTTGCGTACGTGTTTGCTGCGGTTTTTTGGTCACCCCAGTCGTGCGGCCGCATTGAACTACCGCTTGGCTACGCGACGTCAGCGTGCCAATGAGCCAGTTCGTCAATATTTGATCGATGTCAACCATCTTGCTAAGCAGGTTGACCCCTGTATGACGGATTCTTACAAGACCGCCGTTGCCATCAGGGGCCTGTTGCCGGAGTACTTTGACTTAGTCTGTGGTCGTAGTCTTGTCTTAATGTCGGCTCTCTGGCAGGCTCTGGTGGAGCTGGAGGCTGGCCGTGCTGACCGTCAGCCGTCGTCGGTTCGTCGGTCCTCCGATGGGCGAACTTCACCTCGGCCATCGTTTTCGCATGCTTCGTCTCGTCCCCCGCCAGGCGGTCCGGACGACCCCTCTACGGTGTGCTGGACATATACAACGTGACTGCCTTCGTTCGCGTTGGCCGTCGCCTCCGCGTTCGTTGGAAAGTCCTGAAATTTCGTCATCTGTCACTTCCGGTTCGGTGCATTATCTTACCGCTCCGTCTTTACCGCCCTTGCCAACGGTTCTGCTTGCGTGCCTTCATCATGCTATCATGGCCACTGTTGACTCCGGCTCCGTGCTGTCGGTTATTTCGATTAGCGTTGCGACGCTCCTGGGAGCACCGATTCGCCCTCTGAGCTCTGCGGACCAGCCTATATATGACGCTTCTCATCGAGTGTTGGCCTGTATTGGCATCTGCGATCTGACTTTTGACCTGTTGGGCCGCAGCTTTCATCATTCGTTTCGGGTGTTGAACCGGCCGGGAGACCTTGTTTTGTTGGGGTGGGAATTTGTTACCTGGTATGGGCTGATAATGTTGCCGGTGTCGCGATGTTTTTGCTGGGAGGATGCGCCTGCGGTAACCTTTCCGTTTGGTGCGGTGCCGGTGCATGGGGTTGCTTCCTCGGCTGTGGCTGTGCCCATTGAGTCGCCTCTGCCGGTGGTCCTGCCCCCATGTCCTGACGTATTGCCGGACAAGAGGGTTGCCGAGACCTGCACGGGTGCGCGTACGGTTGTCCCGCCTGTCTCCTCAGCTTTCTATTTCTGCACTTCACCGCCGTGTCTGACTCGATTCCAGTTGCTGTGAACAGGCCCCAAGCTGACTATTCTGCCGGCTGAGGACGACATCTTGCCGGACATTGCTTCTTTGTTTGTGCAGGATCCAGGCTTGCCCGTTTGTTCTTCGGACTTCAGTATGCATATTGCCAAGTCGCCTTCGACCGTCCGTTCATCGGAGGGCCGTGGTCAGACTTATCTGTGCCAAAGCACTCCGGCTGTTTCTGTGCCGGGCTCGGCCGCGTTAGTTCCGGCCACGTCAAAAGTTACTTCGCCCGGCTTGGACCGACCATTGGATCCGTCATCACCATTTTTTGTTGAGCCTTCTGGGCTGCCTCGATTGTCCGTACTTGCTCCTAATGTGCCCTTATCGTCGACTTTTCCGTCTGAGACACAGAGGAGGACTCTGCCTCGTCGACGTCGTCGTTGCCCTCGGTCAACTGTTGCTTCGGCTCTATGTCCCTTGCCGCGTTTTGCAGTAAAGCGGCCACTCGCCGTGGTTTGGTGTCTTCGGCCTTTTTGCGCTAGAGATTTCGTTAATGCCCTCCCGGAATCTTACTGTCGGCCTCCTTCGCATGGCCCGGAGTTGGTCCCGGGGGTCTCGTTTGCTCCATCATCATCGTTGATAGGCTATGTTGAGCTAGTACCGGATCCTGCTGGGGCATGTGGAGGGGTACCAACGGTTCGCCGCTATTGATTATGATGCTTGTACGGCTTTTGTTGTGTGGGACTGTTTGTTGGGATTCTTTTTGCAACCTTTTGCCTTATTTGACTATTGCGTATAGCGTTTTTGGTTTTTCCTCGGGTTTATTTTGTCGCGACCTGGTCACTCCTTAAGGGGGGGGGTGTCAAGGGCGCCTGGGCGTCCTTGATCTGTGGAACAGGATGCCACGGCAATCGAGCCGCAGATGGAGGTCACTGCGGCGATGGTTGGAATGTTGGCTGGAATGCCATTGGGGATGATCAAAGGAATGTCGTCAGGTCGACCCTGGCGCCCCCGGCCCTTGATGCAGTGCCCCCTTGTGGGAAGGCAAGCTGACCTGGGAGGTGAAAGGGGGTCAGCTCGTCAGTCAGGTTTCGGGACCTGTGGCCAGAGGTTGGCCTGTTTGAGTTCCAGGGTCCTCAACCCTGATTCCAGCGCGGGGGCTGGTTAGCCCCAAGTACAACGCGTTGCCCTTAGTTAATCTCCTCGGGAAGGTAGTTTGTACCTGATGTTATGCTGTGATATTTGGCCTTATTTAATTGTATTGTTTAAGGGCTGAATTAGCCCCAGACTGTGATGACTGGCTGAGTTGGCCTTGTTTGCTGTTGTTTTGCCGGCCGAGTTGGCCGAGGACTGTGGTAAATCACAACAATAAACTGTCGTTTCAACAACCATTTGCCTCGATTCGGTACCTTTACTGTTACAGTAGGCTTTGACGTGTACTTCGCCAGGGTGTTCACCGCGATCAGTAGATCCGGACGAGTCATCCTGGCAACATAAAGCAGGGATCCAATGGGGCTCCGGTAGTGGTAAGGCAAATCCTCGGTCGCCTCCCCCAGCAGCTGCTGACTGTACACCGCCCCCACCTTCATATTCTCAGGCGCCTCGTACAGGAATCGTGTCCATGCGTCGGCTCAGCTCCTTGATGTATGGTTCCTGGCTCATGCTCACAGTTCCGAAACAGGAATTCTGTTGGATCTGGATTCCCAGGAAAGTAGTCGTGGGACCCAGGTCTGTCATTTGGAATATTCCCGTCAGTCTTTGTCGGATGTCTGTGAGGGTCTGGTCATCCTTTGCGAATATAAGGATGTCATCCACGTATACCATTACGAGAGCTTTCCTCTCGTACCAGTATACGCATTTGCAGGTTTCAAACGGGACGAAACCATGTCGCTGCAGTTGCTCTTGCAAGGAACCCCACCAGCAACGACCTGCTTGGTGTAGTCCGTAGAGCGCCTTTTTGAGCAGCCACCCCTCATTGGCTTGTCCAGGGTGCCGTATAACTAGGCACACTTTACGTCGAGGTGGTTATGCAACCAACCTCCCCGGACAACCAACACTATGAACGCTATCCGAACAAGGGTAAAGATTACCACCGGGTTGTAGACCTTGGTGTAATCCCATCCAGGGCACTGTTGAAATCTCTATGCAACCAGGCGTGCGCGGTGCCGCACAACGACTCCTTGAGCGTTGCACTTTTGGGCGTAAACCCACCTGCAACCAATCACTTTTTGATGCGGTCGAGGACGGACTCTGTCGTACATCTTGCGTTAGTGGAGGGTGCGCAACTCTTCGTCCATGGCTTCCCTCCATTTCTGCGCATCCGGAGCACTAAGTGCTTCGTCGAATGTATTGAGATCAGTCATGTCACGTCTCCCTGATCCATGACTGCCATTTTCTCTTCTCCACGTCAACGATCTGCGCTGGTAATAAGGAGAGGGCTGTTAGCAATGGGACAGTTAGGGCTTAAGAAGACGTCGGGGGACTTCCAAATTTCTATCTAAATTTGGACGACGATGGACAGAGGCGTCCATCTCTGTCTCGCGATTCCAAAAAGGTGCTTTTCTCTTAAACCTATTTGTATCCCCCTCCTCTTTGGCCCACAACCACGTGCACACGGAACACGTAGTGTTTGGTCAGCTGATGGGTCGTCAGCTGACGTTTGTTTTCGGCCCCGGCGCAATCTTGAAAACTCACTTGCCATGCTGATGTCAGCGGGAACAGATGTGCGCCGGGGACCACCTCATATGCAAATAAAAGTTAAGTTTATATGGCCAACCACGGCTCCTTATTGATAGATAAACTATCAAGTGGTAGCAGAGCGTGGTTGGCCACGCTCTGAACGTCCCCGGCTGCCGCCAGCGAAGGCTGACGAGTCGGCCACAACTTCTGGCCGACCCCGCCGTGAACGCCGTGAACCTGTCCGGGCCTGCCGCCTGCCACGCGGCCCGCACCTGCGGGCCCGTCCGCCTGTTGTCGGCCATGACCCCGCCCGCGAAACGTGCCAATCGGCGGACCCTACCGGCCAGCCCGAAACTAATGCCGGCCAATCGGCGAGCATTCATGTCGGCTAATCGGCCGCCGTACCCCGCCCAAAAATTGGCGGAGAGAGCCGAGTGCCCAGCTGCCAGCAACGACCAACAGTAAATGGCCGTTTCCCCCTCCGGATAGAGAGTAAGTAAAGGCAAAACACGTAAATAAAGGCCTTCGCCAGCCTTTACCCTTACCCTGAAACACCCGGCAAAATACGCCTTTAAAAGACACGGCGAACAACGTGTTTTCGCCGTGACGTCGCTAAACGCGACGTACCAAAGCCCCGCCTCCCGGCCGAAAACGGAGTGCCCCGCCAACCGGCAGCTGACCGCGTCGGCTAACAAGCCCCGCCCGCTGGCCAACCGGTCGAAATTGGTCAACCGGCCAGTGCATCGGCAAATCGCCGCATTCCATTGGCTAACGAACTAACCACGAACACGGTCAACAAGCCACACCGCCGAAAACAGCGGACCCCCCGCCTTTCAGCCCACGAGAAGCCCGCCGGCAGCCAACTGCGTGCCCCGCCCGCGTGTGCCCCGAGTCCACCGGAGGAGGGGACCAATCAGCGGTGACGACGTCGAACGACATTGCAGACGCCCCCTCCACCGGCCGATACGTCGTTGAGACACCCCCGCTCGCGCACCGGCGAACCCAAAGTGAGCCTGCCACCGGACTGACGTCGAAAACCCCGCAACCGGAGGTGACGCCGAAAGAATCTTTTTGAAATTTTGAATTTTAAAAGTGTTTAATTTTGTTCCTTTTAATCACGTGTTCCAGGGTGTATGTTGGTGAGTTTTGTTTCATTTTTTCTGAAATTGTGTTTAACTGTGTTTGTTTTGATTAGGGCGTACAGGGTGTCCCCAAATCCCCCACATTTTCCCCCAATTTTCCGCACCAAACGCGTTAACAGACATGGACGACCGTTTTACGTGTCGTCCTCCTCGGGCGACAAAATCTCCATCGCCTTCCTCGACAAGTCCAACTACGCAGAATGGCGTAGGGATTTGAGCGTGGCTCTAATGCACCGAAACCTCAAGGAGCACGTTAAGTTGACTCGCGAGGAGCCCGGCGTCGCAGCGGACAAGAAGGAGAAGCAAACCTTCTCCGCAGCATGCGACCGGGCATACGCGCTCATCTATTTCTCGGTCTGACCCAACATCCACCAGACGCTGTTTGACGGATAGGAGGATGGGTGGGACTGCCATAAGGTGCTATGGCACATCCGGCAAACATATGAACCGTCAACGCGTGAAAGGACCTGGTAGCTATTTTGCCAGTTTTTCTCGCTCCGAATGGAGCCAATGGAATCCGTCGGGGCCTACATCGCCCGCGTAGAGAACTTGGCTACCAAAATTCGAGGAACCAAGGCGGAATTGTCGGACATGCTGATGTCCTTTCAACTCATGCGAGAATTACCGCCCAGCTTCACGCTAAAAATCCGGCTGATTAACGCTTGGCCGGATGCCAAGTTCACTCCTAAGAATGTTAATCGCTTCGCCGAAGAGATGGGATTCACCGCGCCCAGCGGATCTGCAGGCGGAGAAGTCCTGGCAGTGAAGCAAAGGAACAAGTTAATCGGATCATGTCTGCTGCGATCGGCGTTGGTTGACGGACCTGGCACCATGCTCACCCCAAATCCTGTCGGGCATCACTGGAAGCGTCAGGATCGATAAGAGTGGCACTGTTGCCTTTACGGTGGCCGGAGATATGTACGTGTTGAAGGATGTCTGGTACGCGCCCGGTACGTCGCGTAATCTGATCTCTGCCTCTCAGACGGCCAGTCAGGCAGGTACAACCTTGACGAAAGGCGCAAAACGTCTGCAGACGTTCGACGCGCAAGGCAACGAGGGCCTCGCGTTCCAGATGAAGGACCGACTTTTCTCGGTAAAGGCAAGCCCGGTGACGGATTCCCGGGAAAATGCCGACATGACTGTCACAGCAGCCAAACGGAAGACCAAGACAGCCCCAAGTCCTGGCTTACCGACAACGGACGGTTCGCTTCGCCTGTGGCACTAACGTCTCGCGCACACGGGCCAGGACATGGCTAGACGTATGTCCTAGGGTGATGCCGTACGTGGTATGGCACCTATCAAAGACCTGAAGGCTCCGTGTGCAGTCTGCGAAGAGTGTAAGGCGAATCGGCCGTCGACAGCGACTTACGATGAAATTAGAACTAAAGCCCCACTTCACCTTATACGTGCAGATGTGTGGGAACCATCTCCGGTAGCTTCCAAGTCAGGCTTTAAGTACTACTTAGTAATCATTGACGATTTAACCCGTTGGAGCCAAGTGTACCCACCCTGGTCGAAGGACCAAGTTCTCGACCAGATCAAGGTGTACGTCCAACGGATGGAACGACAGACTGGCCGCGCCGTTAAACGAATACTGACACACAACGGAGGAGAATTTTGCTCAAGAGTCTCGGAACTCTACTACGAGGAGAAGGGGATCGTGCACGTCACAACTAACGTGCACTCCCCCCGTCAGAACGGGATCGCCGAGCGGTTTAATCAAACCGTGCTGAAAGCCATTCGGGTCATGCGTAAGGACTCAGCGGTGCCCCAGTTCCTCTTGGCAGAATTCTTGATGGCGTTCGTGTACCTCAAGAATAGGGTCCCACAAAAGATCTTGGGGTACAAGACACCCTTCGAAAGGATGCGTGGATATCCTCCCAACATCGGACACCTCCGACGCATTGGGAGCAAGGTCTACAGGTACCTTCCGAAGGGTCTTAGGAAGAACAAACTGGAGGATACCGCAGTTGCCGGCACACTGATCGGATACTCCAGCGGTACCGGCGGATACCGGTTCATCAACAAGACGTGCGGCACCGTCTATTACTCTGTCGAGGTCCGCATAGACGAGACCGACGTTGCCGGTGACAAGAAAAGGGAGGTGGAAGAAACAGGTCCTTACCTCCTCTGCGATACCTCTCCTCCTAGGAGCGAGTCAGGGTCTAATTCTAGATCGGCGGGTGGTCGGGCGATCACTCTCTCTCCCAAGGCTGGTCCGAGCGGTGCCATATCTCCGCCGCGACTGGTGAAAGGAGGAATACCATCTCCTCCTAAACCCAGACGCTTGACTCACTCGGAAAAGCCTGTGCAGGCAACTGCACAAGTCCCGCCTTGGCGGAAGGTGCTTATTCCGAGGAAGACAGGTACGAGAGTGGACGTCTACTACGACCACGCCGGGACCTAGTATGCGAAGTATTGCGCAGAGGAGAACCTGCCCTTTTCCGATGACTTCGACTTCTCCCCACGGGATCCTACGGAGGAAGTAGTGAGACTACGTCCCAAGACTTTCCACCCTATCTGGGAAAAGACCAGTCTCAAGACTGCCCCCCTGTTTCGGAAACGACAAGTCCCGAAGCTACAAAACAAGCCATGGCCTCTACGGAAGAGGACTTCCTCTCCTTATCAGGATTCACCCAACCAGCTTGGTTGGGGTCCGGCCAGAAAGTACCGAAAAACATGGCGCCGGGGTTACAAACAAAGTCAGCTGACGTCCTGTCAGCTGACGTCACGCACCACGTGTTCCAGGGTGCACGTGGTCTCTGGGGTAAAAAGGGGAAAGGTTCAAAAAGGGGAAAAACGGAAAGCATATTTTTGAAACGCGAGACAGAGATGGAAGTCTCCGTCTGTCGACGTCCAAATTTGGATTAACAAAATTTGGAAGCCCCCGACCACTTTGAAAACCCCTAACTATATCCCATAGATAACACTCAGATCATCCAAATTAACAACCCTAACTCCTTTCCTTTCGAACTAAAATGACTCATCCAAATTTAGTATACGGTGCGCATGAGTCATGGGGGAGTTTGATAACATTCTGGAAAGGGTTTTGGGGTTTTTGCAGTGGTTGGGCCGACAAGTTGTCGGCCCAA
>JAQFYZ010003442.1:0-13445 GCA_034695085.1 Cylindroiulus punctatus | reverse complement strand
TAACCAGTTGTAGACGAAAAATAGACGTATAAACCAAAAATCAACGTCTATTCAACGTCTGTGTGCTACTTGGGTAAAGCGATATTCTATTCATAAAAATGAATGACAATGTATTGATATTGTCCTTTGGGAAGAATTAACTTCGCCTATTGGATTTACCTTGCGAATTTCGTTCAATTTTAAAAGCGTGAACACTCTTTTCTACTAGAATAGTAAGTTAATGCACCAGAAATACATCTAATTAGTTGTCAGGAGAATAAATACAAGGCTCAAGTTATGATTTTTATAATGTTTAAGCATTTTTATAATATGGATTATCCGGACGTAAAAACCAAACCAGCAGAACAATTTCAGAAAATACATGAAATAAAAAACTAGTTCTCATATTGTATTCTGAAATTTGTTCCTTTTAACTACCACTTTTTTCAAAATCAATTTTTGGAATGAGGTTAGGATTTTATGATCACCCTGTAATTTACATCGAAATTTTGACGAACTTGCTACCCCTCAAGTATGGCAATCACACACAACACTAACGGTAAGGGCCACAAGCTATAGCGTGGGAATTTTAGCGTTAGTATTGCTACCTAATTGTTATCATTGCTAGCCATCAAAACGTTGCTTTGCCTAATATCAATAAGTAGCAGGCACTTGACCAAAATTTAGGGAAGCAAAGTTACTCTTTTCGTTAATATCAAGCTGTTTCAACTTGAGATCAAGTGCATGGAAATAATCACATAGACCAGCGACGATGTAAACGGTTGCCTGCATGAATCCCAGAAGTTACAAATCCCATGTCGTAATTCACAATGGAAGAAATAATTTTTATTTCGATACACAAATGAACTTGAGCACGATCTACTTTACACAAGATCGATCGCTTATTCGAAACACAATGGCGAGGAGGGGATTTCTAGGGTGAGAGAAGATTTTTTGAGAGAAATTTATAATCCTCACCAAAGCAATACATCGAATTTTATCCCACAAGTGGAAAACTTTTGGAAGAGGTTTGCTCGAGTGCAAATTGGGAAAAATGGATTATTTAACATGGCCACAGGTAAAATTCGGCACGGTTGTAGAAAACATGATGGATATTTTACGCATTTCACCATTGTGTACTATTTATAGAATCATATACTCTATTAAATGTCAATATAGACTATGCCCATATGTTCACACCGTGGCCCAGCTGTGATTTCATTTATTTTCATCAATATGGCTTCTATTCTGTAAAGTGTAACATTGAGTAAAACAGCTGATGTCTAATACACTTGAAACTAGGTTTAAAAACTACTTATAAATTGAGTTTTCTAAGTGTTTCATTTGTTTTAATCCTTTTGGATTCCTGCCACATTTGTAATTCGTTTACACAAAAATAGAAGGAAGAATTTAACAAGTATAGAAAACACAGTTTCCTGGTGTACGAATTACTCCACATATAAGGAAATGTCAAATCGATGGCTATAATATTTAATGTTATTCACGTTAATTCCGCACAACCCATCTTTAGGGCTTCTTCAGGTGACAGCTTTACCATAACCATGAGGTGCAATGAAAATACAATCAAGAATCAGCGCATAAATTTGGTGTATCAGCAATAGCAAAGTTCGTTGTGACCTTAAAACACACAATGAGTCATAATTTTTTACATTACTGTATATATTCGCCTGTTTCTGTGCTTTCAGGTACATGTAACAACCTTTGTTACTGCTAATCAACTGAATTTATGCGCTTACCCTGGTTCCCATTGTATTTTTAGTTTCTTATAATATAAACTGTTAATATCCCCCTTTAAATATAACGCATTCAAAGGAAATCAAAGACATATATACTGTACGTTGAAATTAATACACCCTCAAAAGCCAAATAAAATTAAATCAAATCATTTCTTATAAAAACAAATATCAATAATGCTACAAATAACAAACATTTGCAATATATATTTGCGTTGTGCGGTTACAGCGCCACGTAAATCATGTAAAACATGTAGTAAAAAACTTTAGCAGTCATTTTACTGAGGTCCTTCTAAGAGGTTCTTGCTACTCTAATAGTTTTCTCAAAATAATATTTTGCATTGCGGTTGGACTTTATGATATATAGTCAGTCTCATTCACTGACGGCAACTTAACAAACTTCTAAAAGCAAAAAAAGTTTAAAAGTTCATTGACTTATCAAGTTGGATAAAACACATTCGAAGTAGGCCCTCAAAAACAATCGTAGAATCTCCATCTTCTAGTATAATTATCAGATTGATGAAATAGATTATTAAAAGAAACCAGGAATGAATTCCCTACAGTTCTGGTAAATCCCCAAGCCCTGAAGGTTACATTTTCACTTCAATATCTTCGTCAATCAGGCGATAAGAATATTACTGGGTTATCAGATTTGGCTGAACTGGCAGATTGGAGACACAGAAACCCTGCTATAAATTAAGGACATGAAACAGACCCGATTACCCAGTACGAAAAATGAGCTTTGCACATTCCTAGAAAACTGCCAGGCGAAGCAAATAGCAAACTTGTCTTATCATCGGAGTGAAACTAACGCATTTCATACGGATTTCTGCTTTCAGTGGTTGGGTGTAAAATTCCTTCTAATAATCATCCCAAATCCAACTAGATGTACCTTATTTGGGAGAAAAGCGCATCCAATTTCCACGTTCCAGCGAGCGTTTTTAGAACACGAAAGTGTTACTAATATGTATTAGCACCATAACTTTTATTTCGGCTCATCTTCATTTTTAAACCACTTTCGGATATGATCAAACTCTGATTAACTCCATTTTTTGCTCTTCATTTAGTAAATAATGCAGAGGCCAAACCGATGAAATTCCTTCAAGATGGCAGGCCTTCACACATTGCTAAATTTCAGCAGGAGTGTGTAGAAAATAATTGCAATGATGGGCACACTATGGAATATGCCCTGTTCCAAACGTACACAAAATATGTATATTATACTCCACTTGTCTAGTAGACAAGAATGACAACTGTACTAGCTGTCGAAATTTATCCTTCTATCCTCTTTTAACCTAAGCTACCCCTAACCTACGCTAATAAAAAATTAATGTCTGATTTAGCTACCCCTAAACCGTCAGGCAATCTCTGTCAGCCTACGAGCCACCAAGAGAAGCCCACTTTCTCATAGTGTTTACGATGGATAGAAGAAACTAATGGACATACTGTATTAATTAATGAAAGAAATTAATGAAAAAATGTACAGTATATACATGTAGTATCTGTAGCAGGTGTTTCCATGATTCTGTTCAATCATGTGCAGTATATTCTGTAATATGATGTCCAAGAAGGAGTGTGTTGTCCAATTCGAGTCAAAATGGATTTGAATGGGATAAGGGTCAAGAAATCGACTTTTTTAAGGACGTCATTTATGCCCAAACCGTGAAACTGTCTGTTTTACATTTCACGTTCTCCATATTGTTGGACAAACTTTATGCTAATCAGATTATTCACGGATACAAAAATAAGCATAACTCACAACGAGCCGGAAGGGGAACTTAAGGGGCGCTTCGTTTGTAAGAATATGATATGGGAGTTGTCGGGAAATATCATCAAAGGTCATCAAATAAATTTTGAAAAAATGCACTCGTTGTCCTTTGCATCACCTTATAAATCGTGATTACATCACGTTGTTCCAGCACGTTTTCACCTTACGTCCATTGCATAATTTTCAGTAGAGGGGTTCTAGTTCACCCTGGGCCTAATCGTGAAACCAGTTTCGTTAATCTAGAAAAAGTCAGAATACATGTATACTTCGAAAACTTGTTGCTTTTCTCAGTGCTTTTGTTTTTCCTAAAATGAAGATCCTCCAAGCATGGCTTAACTGGACTTACATTTTTAATTTCAGTTTTTAGCAAGTTCAATTTTACTATCTTTAATTGGCTTGTTTCTACCAAGACACGTCCACACTATGTAACAACACAGTGTATATACTTTTTTAATTTGTTGCACAATTTGTTTTACATGTATAACGTCAGGTAAAACTTGTGGCTATACTCCAGTACAGTCAAAATGCTATAGAACATCATGATATATAACCTTGCTATATAACAGTTTAGTATATAGTGTGTTATATACCCAGGCGAATCATTCTCAAGACAGTATCGTTTGAAATTGTTATCATTTCAGATTTACAGTATTTTTTTTTCTCTATAGCTCCCCATAGTTTCCTTACTTTTGCAGCACTTAAACTCAAAATACATGATGTAGCTTGTCGTGTGACCTCGTCATTGTTTTTACTTTCTATCAACTGGATTAAACCGATAAATTTCACATCAATACGTCACGTAATCTCTGAACATTTTCGGATGTGAATTGTATCAACAAGTGCCAATGTGACCAGCTCTTAGCTCTAGCCTTCATAAGTTTTTTGTTAGTTATTTTTTAAATAAGCTTACATGTACATGTATGCAGTGAACAGACACCGACAAGAAGGTCCAACTTAAACTTTGCGCTTTATCAGTATTATTTTTCCTTACTAAAATACCTACATTGTATATCAGGATGCATCCTACTGTTGTCAATTAATACATAAATGTCCTTGAAGGGCATTTTTTACCTTTAGTGAAACACGAAACGACATCCTCATGGTACATGTAAAACATATCAAAGACAAAAGAACCTTCCCATTTCGGCCATTTGAAGGTGTTCGACTAGTCCCTTTAACGAAACCCTACAATTAAATAGGAGGCAAGGTATACTTTTTCGTATTATGCTCAAATCAAGCACTATGTCGAAGGGAGGACTTTGCAGGTGTGCGTTGCAAATCTTGTGTCATGAGGCCACAGTAACATTTTGTGCTGCTAAAGTTATTTTTATAAATAACACCATTGTACAATGACCTAAACTATTCGAGCACAACACCTTGGAAGCTAACTATAGACAATATTTTCCTTTCTTACAAATTTCATTGGCACGCCAGTCAGTTTCAATATCAAATTTGCTGGATTTTGGGCGTCCATGTGCAAATCTTTACAGGTGAAAAAAGGTGGCATTAATTTAACATTATTGCTTTCAATGGAAATCAATGATTACACGTTATATGGTGAAAGGAGGTCGTTTTATCGAATTTCTTTTTTATTTGCATCTTCATCCCGAATTTAAAATTTGGGTATGACAACGTTTGCAATACTAAAGTAAGTGCAAGAAAAAGTGTACAATCGACTGATTACATCGTTTCCTTACTAATTACATCGCTCAAGTTACCAATTTGTTGCCTCTGGGTCTACATTGAGTGGCATTCAGCCTACCCCATGGTGTGCGAACAATTACTCATTCTCATCGTCTTAAAACTATTGATAAAATCAGGTAATGAGTAACTCTTTCTCTTTGTAATAACTAACAGCCGGCCACTAAAAGCAGACTGATTCTGCCCTATGCCACAGATTGTAATGGATAACACACCTCTTAATGAAGTATCAAAGAGTTACTTAAAGAGTTACTGAGATCAGAGATATCTACGGTTAAATTAAGCTGTGTTATGGGGAACTACGAGTCATACCGTATTGGGAATCGATCATAATATGTAAAATTACTTGAAAAGTTTTCAGTCATTTTTAAAGAAAATTAAGTAAAAGCATTGAATGGGCTAATTTTTTTGCAGATTTGCATTTCGAAAATAAATGCTCACTCAGCTCCTACTTCATCCACAAAATAACATGCAATTTTACGACACCAAACCGTATCGTTAATTTGCAAGTAAAAGAGGAGTTAATTGAGTATTTGTTTTCGAAATGTACATTGTAAATGTGAGACAAGCCAGTTGATAAACTCTTTATAAATATACAGTGTACATGTATAAGCTAGTTCATTATTCCTAAAGGTTATTTTATAAACAAAACCTTACTTTCGGGTATCTCATACTAAATATTTGTGCCTTTTATTTTTTAAAGCTTAATCATTTCATAATTTTAATTCAATCTGTAATCGAAAAGCCAGCATCATCTCACATAATTTGAGCCATGAGGGGTTCAGGTTTATAATTGTTTACAAAACTAAACATTTTCAAACCTATTTTTAGGGAAAGTTTAGCTGGCACGAGGAAGCTATCTACGGAAACTCATACATGTAGATTATAGGTAAATTATTACTTCTACGTCCCAAGGACAAGCAATTTTAGCAGCAATGCGCGATAAATGCACTGTAAAATCAGCTATAAAATCACCATCAAGACACGTCGAAATTAGCAGTGGTTGGTTAAATTTTAAGCTGAGTATCGCCGCGATTTCGGTAGTGACTTATAATAATTTTATATAATTGCACAGCTGTAAATTGACGACAACGAGGGCGTTAAAACATTGTCATCACATTTTCGTGATCATTTTTATTCAATGAATTCGTCATCTATTTTAGCCCACCCCTAGTGTTAATGAAATCAAAGATTGAAACATACGCGCAATTAATGGATTTTAGTCACACAGAAACACATTTTCAAAACAAAAACGCCTTACTTGAAATTGTTTGCAAAATTAAATAACGAAAACTGTTTTAGAAAACAGCAATAATATAAAACATCATTCCCCCCCAACTCCGTCATCATGCATTCGATTCTCACGAAAAGGTGCACCATGGTGCTTGTAAAGTGCACTATAATTTTACAATTTTGGTTATTCCAAACAATTATCCAATAAATTTTTATCAAAACTACACACGCACACCTTGATAATTAAATCTGTGGATGTTATTCATCATTACTATGGTAATGCCTCTGTACAAGCAGCATCTGATTTTCTCACCATGTACCAACATATTACCAGACCTTCACACCCGCCTGTAGACGCATAAATTAGCCATAAAGCCAGCAATTACTAACGCAATATTGAATTTGACAATAAAAAGCATTGTGCTCGGTGCTGCTGTATTCAGTACTTGTATTGAAGTTCTGCAAACACCATACACAGTGAAATGTTTGTTGCTCAGCCCGTCTACTCCGTTTGCGTAGTCATTAATTCAGCCATAAAAGACAATTTATTAAATTCAACATCAAAGTGAAGGCTGCAATTTCATCAAGAAATAATACCAAATACATACATGTACATGTATGCATACTTATAGGCTCGATCAGCTATCACCACCTCTCACATACATTATAAAAAATGTTTGGATGTTTCATCATTTTAGTTTTGACAATGCACGTGGTACTTGACCTTTAGTTCATTTTGGGGGGAAAAAGATTGTTCACTATGATGTTTCCGGAAATGCAGGTAAAATACGTGAATAAAGCATGCACTTAATCATCGCACTTAATTTGTTCAGCCTTAAAATTTGAGAGGAATCCTTCCATAAAGTATTGTATGTGTCATTGGACTTGAGGGTCACCTTATGATTCAGTCTCGTATGGCACGAGCTTAACAGTTCCCAAGAACAGTGAAACCTTTCTATAACGACCACTCACAATAGTGTCTTTTGCTAAGTATCCACAATTGCAGAGTTGGGTGCGTAAAATGACCGCAATTCACACATTGCAAGAGTTGGGTAGAATAATATACAGGGGGTGTAGAAAATAAATTATTGCTGACTTGGCAATAAAATTTGTCGGTGTTGGCAACATGGTTTGAAAGCGCTTGAAAGTGAACTACAGCATCTTCCCTGGTTAAGCAAAATCTCCAGATTTGAACAGTTTTCAGCATTACACTTGTGTAGTGAGACATGACCTACATGTACATAGTACATGCATGTATTTCTTTCTCCATCATGCCTAAGTCGTTATAAATAAATGACAGAGATAAATGATATATGACACATTATAAAATGTTCAAAACATGTACGAGGCAATTCCAATAGTAAAAAATCTAATTTAATAGCAAGCTCGCTGTATGCATCTGTCTAAATGAGACTAGAATTGATTGGATAGGTGCATTTTGATTCCACATTTTGATGTACATGTACGTTATTTACAGCCTCTTTTATATGAGATGTTCAAAAATATGTTCACTTCAGCAGTCCCATAAGTTATTTCAAAAAAATGTATTAAGCTCTATTCTTTACACATGTAGTTCGGGATGTTTGCTTCAATTATATTTGTTTAATATTCACCTGTACTTGAAAACACATTAAATTTCATATGTCATGTATTTATATGGGGGTCAAGGCTTTTCCCAGCTTCTGTAAATGTCAAGAAGCCATTTTCTACAGCCGCACCTTTTCAAACACCTCTGCCATTTAAGAAAGTTCCTCAAACGTCAAATTTGCAGGTTGAAGTATTCCATAATATACTGACCCACTAATTG
Source organism: Cylindroiulus punctatus (assembly GCA_034695085.1). Lineage (NCBI taxonomy): Eukaryota > Metazoa > Arthropoda > Diplopoda > Julida > Julidae > Cylindroiulus > Cylindroiulus punctatus. The sequence continues at coordinate 5,203 of JAQFYZ010003442.1, read as the reverse complement.
CACCTTAAAATTTTCAATGGCAAATGCCAATATCGTGTTAATTGGCGTAAATTAGGGGCAATAATGAACTCTGGTGAACACGGGTTTCGCCTCCACAGCCTTGAAACACCTTGTACAAAACGTTTTAACTGGAAATATCCTTTTCGTGAAACACTATGAGGCAAACGTGTAACGACCTTCATTGCCATGAAGCCTGGAGGTACAGCAGTTTTAAGACGAATCTCTCAAAATTGCTAGAAATGCCCCAAAAGAAACGAGTAAAGGTCGCTTTCTTCCAAGTACAATGTATTCACAATCTCCACTTTCACCTTTTCAGGAATAAAAACTTGATTGCAGGTGCCCACATACACAATTTATGTTCATAATATGGTTTTTCCCCTACACGACCTCCATCCGGAACTGTGACATCATGCCCATCATCTACACCTCCACCCATATCCTCCTATCAACATGCACAGCCTTTCATTAGCATTCCTATAGCAAATAAGATAATTTTTTGGAGAGAGAAAAAAGGCACTGTGTGCCCACATGGTTCTGAGAAAAAAGGGAAATTCAGCATCACCCCAAAAGGCGCTATTCCGACATTTTTCGATTTGGATCTATCACCACCTACACCATTTCTCCTTGAGCAATAGGATTTTAACAGTAAACCACTGACCTATCGACCTGAATGTAGACTGGAGCTGAGAAAATCATCACTAAACACAGGTGAGCATTCATTGGATCGGAGGAGGAGCCAGGATGCATCATCTGATAACGTAATTCCCAGCATTATTTGTCAAAAAAATCCCCAAAAATATTCAATTGGTTATGACCACCGAGCTATTGGAATTCAAAAATGTATAAATAGGGTTTCGACTGGCTCAAGTCCCATCAGGGTTAGAAATGGGTTTCTGGTAACAACAGGTGGCTGATGGATTTATTTGTTGCACGTGCATCATAAGTTGGGAAACTTGCTGAAATCAACATAAAGTCAATATATCGTCCACAGCGCTCCTCTGGTAAGTGAAATTCTCAATTTAATAACTCGTACTCAGTGCCAATGAATTTTCCTTAAAAATGGTAACAACAATTACTTATTCGGATTAACAATGCAGTGAATGGAGCATCCTTCAATGATGATGGTCATACATGTAGCTTAAAGCTTAAATTAAACAATTTAGTTTATCTGATATTGATTCCATGGCAATTAACTGAAATATCATGATGGTTTGCTCCACGAACTATTTCTAAAAATTATTTGAATATTGGGTGATGTGAAAAACTAGTAATAGCCATTTTTTTCAACACGCCCTTCATACAGGGTTACCCCTGTATTTCACAAATGAAATTTTCAATTTCCCTGTGGCTTCCAATTTATAATACAACTTCTTTCTCTGATCAACCTTTCCACGACATATTCAAAAATACGACACATGTCAATGTTCAGGATTTCGTTCAAAGTTTTCCAGATCAGGGAAAACCAAATCACATATCTAAATTTCAATTTCACTATCACAGTACACGCTCACGTTATGTCATCTTTTGACATTAGATACAGTACATATAGATTGCATCCCATTTCGAAAAACGTAACAATAGTGAAGTGAATTGATATTGAAATCCAAATTATAACACGAATGCTACGAAAGCAGTTTTTATTTTTGCATGTGCACTTGTAATGCAAGAATGCAATAAAAACCTCCCAAAAAAAATTACCTTGAAATTTGTGGTTTATGTTGCAATTTCAACCATCACGATTTTTCAATCAGTGAGTCATCTCATATTTGCTCTTACTGATCTTTGAATCACTTTTACTAGTTGTTGCAAAAACGAGAATATCGTAATGCAATAAAAAAGTTAGTGAAGTATTAATAGCATCAATGTAAGTTCGAACGTTATAATCGCCAATATTAGCAATGCAACAAAAGTAATCTTCCTTTAGTGAATTGCAATTTATTTGGCATCTGATGACACGGAAGTGCCATGTTTCAGAAACAGGTTGGAGAAAATTTCAAAATACCTTCAAGAAAGTGAAACCTTACCACATTAGGCTAAAGCTACACCTATTGCCATGCTCTAGTACCTCTTATGCAACTGTAATGGAAGCTACTGCCATCTAGCAGAGAAATTCTGAAACAGCATCATAATCTAGTTTCCAAACCGCAAATACAGGGCGAGTCAAAAAGATGTTACCACTTATGTCTCAGACTTTTCCCAAACTAATTTATGTCTTTCCTAATGTCCTGACAATTCAGGGATAGTTTGGCAACGTACATGTACATTAGTTTTGAAGAAAGAAGGACTGCATTTGCTTGATTTGCAATAAATAAAAATAATAATAACAATTCATTGAATAAATCATAAAAACACATAGCAATGCAATATTAGCGATAACGTCGTTTTCACTCATCCTATATAATCATTATTTCATAAACTTTAAACACCAAGTAAGCATTCATAATTAAAGTTGCAAAAAAATTTAAAAACGATTCTTACAAAATTATGGAATTGGATTATAAGATATTTGATTCCGTCACCACTAAGCATAAGCTTATATCTGGTATTTGGCATTAAACTGCACTGGATAATAGATATTTCCACATCATTATTTATCATCCAGATATTTTATGGAACAATTACGCTCCTTTAATTACTTTATTATAAATATTTATTGGTGTTTGTATATGTTTATTACAGAAGTATTCAACATAAGACATTTACGATGCTGTTACGAATGCAAATAGTCATCCTCTTAGGTAAGAGAAAACAGTTTCAGATGTTTTTTATTTTTTTAAATGATTAGCTAGTTTTTATATTATAAAATATTATAAAAACAAGTTTTCGAATGCACTTAACATGAAAACTAGTTGTCAAGAACAAGATGAGCTTAACTATCTGTGCCTGGCCAAGCAGCAAATGAGAGTGAACATAATGGAATTCGTAAAAATGCAAGACAGGAACGACTTGAACATGAATCCAAAAATAGACCTTGTTTTTCGTTTATAAATTTGCAATCCAGTCAGCATCCTACTGATTTATAATGTCACATTTACCATTTTGTAGTAGTTTTGCTATTTAAGAGTGGCATTAAATTTCAATTACCATTTAGAGTGATTAAAGCGGTTTATCAGATAAATGAAAAGGAAATTAAGAACTGACAAAAGCCTGCTTTAATCAAAGTTTCATGCAATTAGGAATGAATCTTGATCAGATTCAATTATCACGAAATCACTGCCATAACATCGTATACATGTACGGTATTAAGTAATACTTTTTGATAATAACTAGTTTGAGTAGTTTAAAAGTATGCAATTAGGACTTGAATCTGGTAAAGAATCAGTAAATAATTTTAACACTATCGTCCAAGATTATCAAACACACACAAAGATGATTAACAAAAGGAAGAACTATACTAGTTTTTAAACATGAAGTTCATTTTTAGTCCCTGTTTTAATTTCTTGTTTCTTATTTCAGGAATATGCGCCGTTGCATCGTCATATAGGGTAAGGATTTATCTACAATAGCTAGTTTAGTCAAAGCCTGATATATGTAAACTATTTCAAGATAGTTGAACAATAATGCGCTTAATCAGTTTTCATTATTAAATTTTTCTAAAGTTTTACTGCTCGCAAAACAATTGTGATGATATTGTGATTGTAATATTGTGAAACATCACTTTTCCAAAAAAAAAAAAAAACAATTATAGCGCACATCAAGAGACAATCAGTACTAAGCAGTGATAACCACTTTCAAAAAAGTTGTATAGACCTATAGCAGATAGCAAAACTTCTATGTTGCAGCTCAAGAGACAGTATGACATACCCGAAGAACCTGAACCCGCTGGCCAGCCAGCCCCACAACCAGGGGGTCGTGGACCAGTGCCTCAGCCAGGACAAGGACCTCAACCAGGACAGGGACCTCAGCCAGGACAAGGACCTCAACCAGGACAGGGACCTCAGCCAGGACAGGGGCCTCAACCAGGACAAGGGCCTCAGCCAGGACAGGGACCTCAGCCAGGGCATGGGCCTCAGCCAGGACAAGGGCCTCAACCAGGACAAGGGCCTCAACCAGGACAGGGACCTCGACCAGGACAGGGACCTCAACCAGGACAAGGGCCTCGACCAGGACAAGGGCCTCGACCAGGGCAGGGACCTCAACCGGGTACACCTGGTTCAGGCCCAGCCAGTTACCCCGGTGACGAGCCTCAAGGTGGTCCTTCCGGTGCAGCCCCTACTCCTGGCAGCCAGGGCCGAGGTCCAGCGCCCAGTTTTCCCAGTCAGCGTCCCAGTTCCAACACCGGTGGCAGTTACGATGACGGTCGGTACAACCCCGACAAGTACGGAGGGGGAGGCTTCGACGACGGACGCTATCGGGAGAGTCCCGGAGAGAGTCCAGAAGTGAGCCTGGAAATGCTGAGGATGTCCGTGCCAGGGACCCCTGGAGAAAGTTACCCCATCTACGCCATTGTGCCCGTAACTGGGTTCAGCTGTTCTCTGCAGGCCTTCCCTGGACTTTATGCCGATGTCGATGCTGGCTGTCAGGTATGTGCATGATGATATCATATGATGTTTATTTGTCATACTAGGGCTAAGGAGGGATAAGGAGGGATAAGGGAGCCAATGCTGGTTGCTCAGGTCACCACTAATGCACGCCCCTTTAGGGATGAAGTGAAATTAAAAGCAATCAATGCCATGCAGAAATGCGCTCAAACTGGTACCTGTAGTGGTCTCATGAGGCAACGCCTGCCATAGGCGTTGCACTCGGTTACTAAAAATATGAAAACTACAATCCAGACAACATCTTTGGGGTATCCACTTCAGACGCATGCATGCCTGCTCGCGTAGTACATCAGGGGGCAATTGTGAAGAAGGTGAACATCAATGGCCCAAAGGGTCACTTGTCAAAAAATAAAAAATATTGTGATACATGAGCAAGAAAGAAAAAAGTTAGAATAAGCAACGGTATCTTCCCTGTACCAAACGTTTCAAAATATATAAACTTGAATCTACTTGTCTAGTGGACACATGTCCTCTGTGTTTATCCTTACCCAATAATGTCATTTCTCTTTTGGGCTAATCCATGAGCCAATTTGGAGAAAATCACTATCTCATCGTGTCTATGAGGGAAGGGTAGTAGTGATTGCATTCACGAATTATGCTAATTTGCAATTTCATTCCAATTTCCATTACACAGGTATTCCACGTGTGTTCCGTGGGTGACA
>JAQFYZ010003441.1:0-13451 GCA_034695085.1 Cylindroiulus punctatus | reverse complement strand
GACCATTCCCCTTTAGAATACCGACTTTTTTCACATAGGGCTATTGCCGCCTCTGTGGGCCCCTGATCAGGCGTGGGTCCCCCCGCACTGCAGGGGCTGCGGGGGTAGTCCGTTACGCCACTGTGTGCATATGATATTGGTGAGGGTGAAGTTCCCCAACCCACCTCTCCCCTAAGATGTATCAAGTCATCAGTATTTTCAGCCTATAACACGGTGCTTGGGGACGATCAAGTATTATGTCATCATTCTTGGGTGAAGGTGATGACTAAAGTTGTCATATATAGGATGGGGTCTGAAAATCACGATTTTGTGATGATTTCAACTCACTTGAACTCTCTCTTTGTTACATATATACACGTACAAAATTATTTGCTGTGTTTCAGAAGAATGACCCGTCAACTGAGGTAACACCTCATTGTTGACCTCATATTAAAAGTTTAGCCCAATGTTTTGCATTTAAAAGGAGTTTTCATCCAAAAAAAACAGCGTGTATTTACTTTAAGAATTTGATTTATCTTCTTGGAACAATCTCTCAACGCCTTTAAATGCCATAATTTCGATTTCGGATGGAGTCATTGTCGTCACTATCGTGGAATATATACGCAACTCAAGGGTCATTTTTATATAGACAGGAGCTTGTGTACTAACTTGTATATGTCAATCTAACTTGTCTTGTGCAGACAAGAATAGCACCTGGGCAAACTGTGGCAATTTATCCGTTTTAATCTTTTTTGTGGTACCCTTATCTAAATTTAGTTTATGAGATAAGCACAAACAACATTAATTAAATGTTTATATAGAAGGGATAAACTTAAAAAACACATTAACAACAAAATAAACCCAAACAAATGGTGGACAACTTGACCAACATGACGAATGTGTATTTTTTGCAGACGGGATAATTAATTAATATCTTGACGTGAACAACTTTTTTATACAAAAAAACAATTTGATAACATACAGAATTTCATCTGGTGCAATGTCTTCCCAACAGTTGATTCGTTATAAAAAGCCAGATGTTGGTTTTAACACATTTTTTTATAATCATATTTACTTGGAGAATGTCATTCTGATATTATTTATTTTTATTTTACTTCACAATATTGTTTGCAATTGTCCTGTACATTCTGTGTATTTCAATCGTCCTTACATTTTGATGTAATTCAGTATTTTTTGTACTTGGGTACCCCTCCCCGAACCCCCAAGCTTCACCACCACAAGGCACCTTTGGTGCTGCCTGTTGGTGAATTGAATTGAATTTTCCCTAAGCATAATTAATTTTCAGAAATAACTGCAATTACTATTTTAATAAAATGACAAAAATAGCTTTTTTCACATAGCCTGTGCTTAGGAAGAAAATAAATTTAGATGAACTGTTAAACAGACATTGATAAATTTTTCGAAAAAAAACAAAAAAACAAAAAAACTTGCCAACACCACATCCATCCCAGGCTTTCCCAAATCTGAATTTCAATCCGCTTAATTCTGGCCTAAAATCGAGGACGCAAATGAAATTTCGCAATACCCTATCCCTCCTCAATATGCACGAGTTCAACTTAGGCAGTGGGTTCAAATTGAGAGCACTGGGTTTCAAGGGAAATAATTTTTCATTGAAATCAGAGCCAAGGATCTGGGGATGGGGATGAATTATTAGTGTAAACAACAACACGAAAAGTGACAATAAGATGAGTCTCGGCCATTAAAAACCCAGTGAACCGCTGACCTCTGACCCCCGAGTTCGGGAGAGGAAAAAACGAGCTCAAAACCCATTAAAAACGGTGGTCTGTCCTGAAATGAATTAACCGGTGCAGTGCACCCTAGCAGCCAATGGCCTAAGCATTATACACTTGAAGCTATAATTATGGCATTATACTATTAATTAGTAAAACCGTCCGTAATGCCTATTAAGAAATTGCGTGAACTTTCGTTCCTTGTTCTGGTTTTCAGGAAGTCAAGGGTTAAAGCGCTGCATCTCCTATCTTGTTTTAGAGTAATCAGTTAATTTTAAGTCTTAATCGGCTACTTCAACTGCTATAACAGAACCAGTCAATCAGAGGCTAATGAAATGACATGTTATGACATGTTCGGCACCTTTAATTTAAAAGTGTGTTGGTTGAAATTTCAGGAATATGCCATTCTTCAAGCGTATGTTCATAAATGCTGTTTTTTCAAAAATAAAAATGGGAAGGCGTTGAGGTCAAACAGACCCCAGGTGGTCATCTGCATTACAAATTGAAAATGTATTGGTCATATATTCCTTGCTGAATAGTGTGTAATTTTTGAGGGAAGCAGTAATGTATGCTCCCAGATCACACGTCATTTGTACGAGTTGTTATCAGTGTACATAATGGCGGCCATGATGATGAATAAGCAATATTTTAATCAAAATGTTGTTGCTTTGTATGCTTTCACTTGCAGTTTTGCATAACACCCAATACATTGCATGGATTTACGCCAAGTCCGTCAAATTAACACATAATATGCAAAAGTTTCAAAAATTTGATCAAGAATTTGCTAAATTAAAACAAAACTGTTCCCTATTTAATTTCATGGAGGTTACAAATGATTTCACATATTAATATTAAAGCCACGTAATTTTTAACATTTGCAATTTTTAGTTATTATGCGCAATAATGTATAACATTTCCTACATGAAAGCAGTTTTACTCACAGTGATGACGAATAAAGCAATATTTAAATGCATGGTAATGCATGGTAACACTCAACACATTTCAAAAAAACAGTTAATTGAAATACTGAATGTCATTCTTAGTTGCGCTGTTCGAAATTGGAAACTTTCAAAATTATGTTCTCGCTATAGTTTCATGCATTAAATATCTCTCATATAAATGTCTTTTATGTTCCTAAACGCTATTTAAAAAAAATATAAGTTGTGGCATTGGTGATCGATTTCAATGTTCAGTTTGGTATAAAAACCTGCGATGGGTCACTATGTGAAACAATAAAAGATTATTTTGGGAATAACCAAGGACTGAAAGGGTTAAATAATGTCTGAAAGATTATTGTAAAAATTATGGATTACTGACATATTGAATTTGATCCTATACAGATCTTTTGTACGTGCTTTTAAGAGTTCATCATATCTGCTAAAATAATCAGAGATAAATTGGGGTGCACACAGTAAGCTCAATTAATCACCAATGTCAATCGAAATCGTTGACCCACATGTACTCACGATTTATCCCACGGTCAAACTTTCCATTCACTTAAAATTACTATCGTAGTTTTTCCTGTTATTGCAAAATTTTCCAAACAGGTCGACAAAAAAATTACATTTTTTGGTGAAAACATATCGTTTCCCTCGCAGAAATATTCCATTCACATCGAGTCAATGATTGGCGTTGTAAACAGCTTTGATTAGGTCCACTGCCCCACTGACCACTATCCAAAAATTTGGAATGAATTTCATATACATGTACATGTATGACTATGAGTTCTCAATAATGCAAAGCACATCATGCTCATTGCTAATTCTTACTGAAGTGACCAGCTGAACAAATAGTCCTTGGCAGAAGTAACAACTTACACGTCGAAAAACACAATTAAGTTAAATAAAGTGATCAAACCATTCGACACGGTGTAACAAATTTTGAAATTATTATTTTTTCAAGGAACAGTGGCCTGATATTGTCCTGTCATCACTTTTACAACATTTTAAACTCAGAATACGATGTCAAATGGGACCAAAAATATAACTGAAGGTGTGCTACATCTGGCAAAATTCCATCAAGGTCATTCCAAATGACCGGAAGTCGTGATGACACCTGCAGTGCATGATAACCAATGACCAAAAGTGAAAAACAATTACTCTGACCCTTGGGTTGAAAGTTGAAAAAATATCCTGGTGTAAGTTTCTCACAATAAGTCATAATAGGGTGATACGTAAGGCTCAGTTACGTTCCAGTTACGAAAAATTCTAAGAAAAATGCCCATAACTCGGCCTTAACGTAACATCGGATATTTTTATCGTCGTCCTAACGATGCCAAAAGCGATAATTTATATGTTGGCACGCACACAAGGAGACATAGGAGAAGATAAAAACTGGTCATTCGTGTACAGTGGTTGTGAACCCATTCTAGGAGTTGCTAATGGCTCGTAGCCGATGAATTAAACTGTGAAAAGCGTGTATAATGAGATAGGCCAATCATAAAAAGCCAAAAAACCGTTACAAAAATGGCGTAGGATTGACCAGACAGGCTCGTCATGCCTTTTATAACCTGTGAATGATCGAGTGACACATCAAAATCTTAGCAGGTGTTTGATCCGGCGCCAGTAGGTGGCGTCCTGGGGTCAAAACACCAACGGGTGTCCTTTAGGACGTTAGGTCATGCAAACGCATACAATTTATAAGCATTTTAGTACGATCTAATCTTAGCAGCAATGCAACCATAGCAGTGGTGACTAAAATTCAATTTTTTGAAATGCATTATTAATATCTCTAGAAAATATTTTAAGTAAAGTACATCTGGAATTTCTGGTTTCATCCCTGTGTAACCATTCGTCATCGTCTTCAACCAACTTGCCTTTAGAACCATAAATTTATATCAAAATTAGTTCAAAAGTAATGGGTTTTCGTTATGTAACAGCACGTGTCCCAAAATGGTATTTTGGTGGATTATATAAACTCTAGCAATGATGACTCAAGAAGATGACATGATAATACATGAATTATTTGTAGTGCAATGGTGGCTAAAATTCAACATTAGTGATTTTGGGTTTCTCAAATCCGCATCTGGGTATATTCAATTGATGAAAGTGCAGTTTTAAGTCAAAATATGATATCAGATATCATATAATATATACTTACACGAGCATATGGGCAAGAGTGAGTCAAATTTACGTTATTTTCAATTATTGGTATAATTGATTTATTGAATAAATAATGTTCCATCCTTCTTATTTATTTCTTAACCATTTGATCTCATTACATATAGCAGTTATTCCCTTTATGTTTCTGCCTACTTTCTCTGCAACTTGTAAACGGGCCATGATTTCGTTGACTTCTACCAATCCCATACCAGCGGCATCATCTCTTTGACTCGCTGTATTTCAAACTCAAAGGTTTTCTGATGTCAGAAAATTCCTTCAAACAATACAAGCAAGAAATTAAGCCTAGTTTCCGATCCCATTCCAAATTCGCATTGTTTTGATACGTAGTGTGTCCACAGTTCATATGTGAACGAATACGATGACGTGCCCCGCATCGAGATTGCTTTAAGGAAATTATAGGAAGTACCGCATAACAGAAACACTATAAAACTAATGTTCTACTCACTTTATGCAACAGATAAATTTCCTGTCAATTTACGTCACCAATCTGCGTCATTTTCAATCACTTCTTCTATGGCCAATTTTCGGCTTCTCAACGTCTTACAAAGGTCAAACGTAATGTAAGACTTAAACCTTTTGGAGAGCACACTGCAGTGAACATTTAACGATAACTTTACGTCGAGATTTCCGAAAAATATTCGAATTGCTTGACATTTCTTTTCATTTAAAGATGGCGCCGTCCATCGATGGAAGCGCCATCTAGCGGCCATCTATGTAGAAGACCCTGGCAACTCGACATTATGCACATCAAGTATAAATTTACTTTAATTACGATCGCCATAAAACCTCTCCAAGTATCAATGACCTTAAACGCTAGCACAACTTCAACCAATATTTATCAGCTTTTAGGAAAAGATTTTTTCACAGCACCGCCATGATTCAAGAACGTTCTGCTTGCTCTGCCGCCATTTTGTTCGTTTGCGCAATAGTGTACGTGTCATTTTTAGCATCAACTAGGATATCAAAATAATAATATAATTACTAGAAATAGTCGGTCATCAGTTCCGGAAGTTAGTGGACATCAATGGTGCCAAGGTTTTGGAGCAATATCAACTTTCTCAGAGAACTACTTCGACGGTTTAAAGCGCAGATGTTGTATGTCCAAATTTGGACAAAACTGAGTTTGAAGTGCATGCTGAATCGCATAAACACGTTGTGCACATACATGTAACCTGTTGGGACAATGTCTTGTGCACATACATAATATATATCATTATTGTACGGCCAATGATTCTGATTAATAGCAGACAGTGGACATGCAATATCGGTGCTTTAAGAATCCATAGATGGTCAAACAAAATTGGAAAAGAAGACAATAACATTGTAAGTTTCAAGTATGTATTTAGACAGATTTCTCGAACACATACACAGTATAAGTTCTACATAAGTGCTATTATAGTTGGATATCATAATTGCATGAGCAATAGCAGATAATTCAGTTTCAGAGCAGAACTCCATTCCAAAGCCAGTTTTCTGCATGGAATCTCTGGTGTGATCTCGAAAAGTGTTATTGATTATCTTTAGGCGCCCTGTTGTTGTCATAACCATGTTGATACCACAACATCGTAGAGGGTTCTAGAAATTTGGAACTTTGAAATTCACCATTGAGAAAGTCGAACCTTGCAGAAAGAAAGTATAACATCAGGCCAATGAGAGCAGAGTAAATATTATTAAAAATAGCTCGAATCCACCTAAGACCAGACTCATCCGCATCCTAATCAGTGCCACTATTTAATGTCGCGTTTGTCGCCAGATTAGTTGGCGCAGGGCTCGACTTCTTCTCCAATATCAATTAATTGCCTGTTCAAATTTGCCTATCGCCCATTCTGGCGAAACCGAATGACCCATTGATTGGTTATTTTTAGTGAAATCAACAAAAAAGAAAAGTGGGAGGGAAGGGGGCAGGGGGTTCTTTAACCTGAAACTGTTGACCCTTGCAGCACTGTTTACCAGAGCAGTTGAGAAATCTGTGCCTCTGATGGGGCTTCTTGCATCAAAGTGCATTGCAGTGATGCTGCACATTGTACAATAATTAGCTCGTCCAACTTTGCTTTGTTGGAAATGTTATCTGCTAGAATTTGGTTTTTGGAAGAAAAACGATATAAATATAACCTTTTAATTAATTTTGCACTGAAGGTCATGGTGGTCTTTGAACCGCGAGCTATTTTTGCACAATTTTCAGAGAAATTGCGAGAAAGACGTGTATGGGTCTTTCTTAATTGATGACTAATGACATTCTGTTTCACACACTACTTAGATTTTTTAATTACCCCACGCACAGTCAGCATGCATCCATGTGGTACGTGGCCACCCAAATCCACTGTGTATGGACTAATCAAGTCAAGAATAGGAAAATGACAGAAAAAAAATAGAATAACTTGTATTTAAAAATGTACCTATTTCTCAAAAAAGCGAAACCACTAAGGTATCAGTAAATAAATTTAAATGCAAAGTACACTATTGCTTTTGGTAGGCCACGTACCCGTCATCACACAGTCGTGATTTTCAGACCTCCACAAAAAAATATAATGGCATAATCATTAGCTCATAGATGAAAATGCAACTGAGAGAAATTTGCATCCAAAATTAGATTGCAAATGATGGATTTTAGACCAAAAGCATATTTCTAGAATGGAGACACTTCAGTACTGTCATCATCTTTGGGGGTTTGGTCAGCCAAACGCTGACGAGTGATGTCCTCAATGTTTTTATAACAAAAAAATTATGTTATTCGCTTCATTATGACATGTAATGTTTAAGCCAATGACGACAGCATCATTATTCTGGAAATGATGGCAAATACAGTCGTGGAGAGTCTGAAAAACTGCAAAAAGTGATGACAACATTTTATTTACCACATGGATTTTAACCCAAAGTTGGAAAAATTGGACTTCATCCCTCTCAAATAGAAGATGATACAGTTGCACCTTGTAACTGTAACCCCTTACATATAGCATTATGTGGGAAAACGAATTTGACGCAACATGTGCTACCTAGACTACTTCAATCTCTTCAAATTGCCCATACTCGTTATTTCTGGAATAGTAATCACCAAATCAAATATTGAATTCATTAACCTTGATGAGCGTTGAATGGCCGAAAATTCGCTCACTATCGCTGCTATTTGTACTAATCTGATTGCAGAATGAAGTTTTTAATGAAGAAATCAGAAAATTTCCTCCAATATCGAATAAAACGCATCTACACGATAACCGAAATGTCCGAGATGACCCTGGTCAGAGTATCGACTTGCTTACTTGCCATATTAAATCGTCCGTGTGGGAAGGAGTAGCCATCAGAAGCAGCGTTTCATGGGGTGTGGGGGGGGGGGATAGTTGTAGGGTCACCAAAGGTCACGTTGGAAACCGTTAATTGATTAATAAATATTAAGCCGATAAAAAGCATTTCGGCAAATCGATGCGATATTGCGCATCTGGTAACTAAATCTGAGAAAATGGACGATTAAAAGTGTCGATTTGCTAATCAAGACCACCAGTGATACAACGTATTACAATGAGTTCATCTGCAAGAAATTAAAACCTCATATCATGAAATGGTGATTTTATAAAGGTTGCATCATAGGCACCCCAGAAGCAGAGTTTAATATTTGAGACTTGGTGCTCATTTGAGAGCAGAGAGCGAATGTGACTATCGAGCGAAAATTATGTACATGGACTGGTTTCATAAATTTCATAAATTCGGAAGTGCCACTTTTCGGCCAAATGGATTGAACTTGGATGTCTATTTGAGAGCTGAGAGCGAAAGTAAAAATCGAGAAGTGCTCACTCGATAGTTTAAGATTACGAGTTTTGCGTAGGGACATGTCTGAGAGCACTCTCAACAATTTGAGATTTGAAATATCTGAGAGCACTCTCAGCTATTTAAAATGTCTCAGTGCACTACCAACTATTTGAAATGTTTGAACTCACTCTCAACTATTTGAAATTTCTGAGAGCACTTTCAACTATTTGAAATATCTGAGAGCACTCTCAACTATTTGAAACCTCTGAGAGCACTCTCAACTATTTAAAATGTCTCAAAGCACTACCAACTATTTGAAATGTTTGAAAGCACTCTCAACTATTTGAAATACATGTATCTGGGAGCGCTCAACCATTTGAAATCTCTGAGAGCATTCTCAACTATTTAAAATGTCTCAAAGCACTACCAACTATTTGAAATGTTTGAAAGCACTCTAAACTATTTGAAATCTCTGAGAACACTCAACTATTTGAAATCTCTGAGAGCACTCTCAACTATTTGAAATCTCTGAGAGCACTCTCAACTATTTGAAATCTCTGAGAGCACTCTCAACTATTTGAAATACATGTATCTGGGAGCGCTCAACTATTTGAAATATCTGAGAGCACTCTCAGCTATTTAAAATGCTCAGAGCACTACCAACTATTTGAAATCTCTGAGAGCACTCTCAACTATTTGAAATCTCTGAGAGCGCTCAACTATTTGAAATGTCTGAGAGCAATCTCAACGCCATGTAAACCGACCATCCAGTGCTTTGACTTGGTGTAAATATAGGAGCTATTTAAGTAACTTTTAGCGATGGATAATTTTTTAGAGAAAGCTGTATCCAAATCTGGACCAGTATTTCGAAACACGTGCAAGCGGCGGCAAACTTATTTGAGAATTAAGGATTTAATTGCAGATTAATTTTATCTTCCTATAATAGACACATAGTGTAATAAGGAAATAATTTGCGGCCCTCGTTCACGCATATATTTTATGGTTCACACTTTGAAGTGAATTAAGGGTTTTAGAAATTGAGTATGAAGTGACTTGGGCTGGACTTCTCTGTTGACAGCTTTCTTGTTTTCATGGCACATTCAACTCCTCAGAGCATCATAACGACTGTAACACGTTACAATCAATAAACTAGCCCACATATTGTCCACCAGTCTGCTTGGCCAGGGCATTGGCACTCTTTGCACACTGCTCTCCTTGATCCTGCTCAATAAGAGTTACAAAGTTTGGGTGCAAGACAGTGCCCTCCTCGTGATGCTCCCCCAAAATCAGTTTTTTTCATCGGTTTTCATGTTTTTAGTGAAACAAGAGCCTAAATTTAGCAGCCAAAGTGCGAATTTACTGCTAACCAACATAACTTGACCTATTCATTACCGCGACACACGTTTAATCATAACCATTAAA
Source organism: Cylindroiulus punctatus (assembly GCA_034695085.1). Lineage (NCBI taxonomy): Eukaryota > Metazoa > Arthropoda > Diplopoda > Julida > Julidae > Cylindroiulus > Cylindroiulus punctatus. The sequence goes on along the minus strand of JAQFYZ010003441.1, from coordinate 3,436 downwards.
TCCCTTGAGAAAAAACACTGAAATAATAACAAACATTACCAAATCAGCACGTGCAGGAAATGCTGAAGACAGACAGACAGACGCATCACGTGAATAAAAACTTTCCCCACCCATGTACTCGAAAAACTTTTTCAATCATTTTTTTCATGATTTCTATGAAAGTTGTAATCCACAACATCCACCTGTAAAACATCCTGGATGATCATAAAGTCCTACCATTTTAATCATTGCTGATACTGACTTCAATAACAGCCTTAAATGCTATATGTATTTTACATTTTCAGTAGATTTAGTTGAATATTTTTACGATCCAATTGCTGCAATTCAGTTTATTATCCTCTTAAGTGGTTTATCCTCGTCTCTGAATTTATGAGAGTTCATACATTTTTTAAACGAAGTCAGACAATCGAGTTAATTCTTCTCAAAATTAAATTAACATATTCAAGAAGAATATTTTACCGATTTACTAGACGGAGTGTAAACATGACCTCATGAATGATCAACACTTGCTGTTTTTTGAAATGATAAATTAATCATGTATTCTTTTATACATTGTGTTAATTCACCAATTTTATGTTTCAAAGGATTATTACAGTTATTGCAAACTCTTGCACAAGAAAATCTGACAAAAACATTTTTCGTATTTCAAAACCACCCAATCCGGAAATATTAAATTAAATTCTTGAAGACAGGGAAAATCCCAGGTCTTTCATAAAAATCAGAGGAATTCTCAAAAACCACATTAAGTATGATATCCCAACACACGCTTACGCAATGACGTATAATATTCCATTTTCCCAGCGTCATTGGTAAATGGTAATGACGTCATTCCGAAGTCAATGGACTCTACACGCTAAATAAACGCATAGTAGGCCAACTAACAATAACATTTGCTTTTTGCCTTTTTTTTCCCAAAACGGATTTAGCAGGCTTACATTAAAAACTGATTGAACTGGAGTGCCAGAGCATAATCAACACATTTAAAAACGGCTCTGCTCGGCTTCCTCGTCTTTATCTCGCCTTTTTACTGCGAAGATGATATAATGATGCACAGCGTCATTAAAAAATAATGCTCCATAATTAGCTTGACAGCTGCTAACGAGCATCATATTTTTGAAAGAAGAGATAACCTTTTGCTGCAACTGCAGAATGGGCCCAACAATCCCTGCACAATGGAAATTGCGCTGACAAGGAATGCTCGAACACAATTCGGGAGTTGCAAATGGGCGATTAAAAAGAGAAACTGAAGATAACAGCTTATAAAGTTTGACCCACCGTGAGTGGCATCAAAGATGAATGCAAGTTACCAAACATCATTCTGGGCCTGTCGTCTATGGACTTGCTGTATATTCGAGGCTCATTTTGTGCACACTCATCACAACGAACATTTGTTGTCAATTCCAGCGAATGTGATATTGCATATCATCATTATGGTAAATGGGGTGAAAATCACAAATCTGTGATATCATATTTGAACGTCCTCTCAATGTGTCCAAAATCCTAAATCCATCACTTTTGCAGGATTTGCATACATTCATCTTTTTTTTAACGAACCTGGATATAAATTTCGTTTATTCCACATTTCTTTGGTTAATGATGTGACTCACCATTTGAGGGGCGGCGGCTGAATTACCTTGTGATATTTTTATGAAATTGAACGTCAAAGTATTAGGTCATTATCTTAGAGGAAAGTGGTCAATGACAATAGAGATATGACATAACACTTGAACGTCCCCATAGGTATGGGTAACATCAACTATTGTTTCGTTTCAATATCGTCATATATGATGACAATATGATGACAGTGTAAATATATGTCATCATTTTTGCAATAAAACTCTGAGTTAAAATCCATCATTTGCCCTCTAATTTTGAAAAAAAAAAATGCGAAATTGAAAAATTGCTTCCATAATTATTATTTGAAATTATTTGAATTATTTGAAAATGTGCTGGTTTTTGATTTAAAATTTCGCTGAATTCCATATTTTCGTGCTGACATTGTCATCGCTCATGGTGGAGGGCTGAAACTGCTGCATGCATGACAGCCAACCCATGGAAGGCGTATTGTGATGACATAATATTAGACAAACGTTCCCATATATCAGACACCAACCATTGTTTGAAAACAGCCAACCCCATTTGGGACGATTTACATTCCACGGATGGTATGGGACACCTGCTGTCCCAGGTAGGTGTAGCTGGTTTCCACGCATCATCGCTTCTGGTTCCTGACAAGACAATTCAGCTTCAAGATGGCGGCCTCCAGCCCACGCCATCATCCCCGGCCATTAATTTGGCCCGGCGACATCAAAGCTGGGTTCCCACACGATTTTCATTTAAATTCCTAAGCTTCAGGCCATTATGGTTTCAATCTAGCAGAAGAACAAATTGCCCAGCTTTCCCAAACCGCCAAGCTGTCTGTTTCTGCCATTGTGATGCTGGGCTCTTGTCTTGCATCGCCTGAGAATCTCATCTTCATGGGTGACCTTCTAGCCTACGCTGGTGTGAGGAATGCTCGGAAATGTCTGGTGCAATGACCAAGCGTCGCCACGGTCGCCAAAACCGATTTCACCCCCCATGGCAGACGAGGCACCAATGCGCTAATTCGGGCAGCAAAAAAAAAATCAATTTTTCGAAGTAAAAAACGCCAACCGGTTATGATTCCCAGAACAGATTCCGTTTGGTTTAAGTGTCCGAATGTGCCATAAAAACAGGTGGACATGGCCTGGTTTTTGGCAGTGCCACTCAAGCATGGCCCAGGAAGGTGGTGGCTTACCAGTGGCGCCGCCCCCTGCCGAAACCGGAACGGAAAAGTTGGCAGGTTGCAAACCGTGGCTAATTAGCCAGAAACAGCGCCACTCTTTGGTCAGGACCGACAGAAAGTGGGCCGAAGACGCCACTGCCAGCCATTCTGCGTTTGGCTGCTGCCATTGGAGGTTGGCTCCAGAATCGCGCATCAAACGTTGGTGCTGAACCAGCCATCGTCAGTGGTCGCTGGGCAGAGGTTCTGGTTCTGAAAGGGCTTGTGAGCGAGGCCAGTGCTGCAGAAGTGTTTGGCATTTGGGCCTTTGGCGCAACAATCCTCCACGGTCGTTTGGCATCAGAACTTATGACCAAGCCAGTGTTGGAGAATTAAGAATACAAGAAATCAGCAGCAAGGAGTTATTTGGACGTTGGCTTTGTCGGTGGTCGTTTGGCAGTTCTGTTTCTGAGAGAGCTTGTGAGCGAGGTCAGTGCTGCAGAAGTGTTTGGCCTTTGGGGCAACAATCCTCCACGGTCGTTTGGCATCAGAGCTTGTGACCAAGCCAGTGTTGGAGAATTGAGAAGACAAGAAATCAGGAAGAAGGAGTTGCTTGGAAGTTGGCTTTGTCAGTGGTCGTTTGGCAGTTCTGTTTCTGAGAGAGCTTGTGAGCGAGGTTAGTGCTGCAGAAGTGTT
>JAQFYZ010003440.1:0-13451 GCA_034695085.1 Cylindroiulus punctatus | reverse complement strand
CCAGGTGCAGGGTCAAGGTTAATCCCCTTGACCCCATTCCTCCGGGCGGGCATAAGGCGCCTCAACGCCAACATAGAATTTTTGTGGAATTCGTATTATGTAAGTTTCAAATTTTGGAGGGGTTATAATTATAAACATACACAATATCAAGAACATAAATTGCGAAAACGTCACAGATCACCCAGTTTTGACAGGGGTCATCCTATTGATTCTCCAGAGGCTCTTATTGTATGTTATGTTATTGTATGTTACCTAAGTACAATACAATTTTAAAAGTGTAGCCAGTCGGGGCACCAAACATTGCAGAATGAATTTATTTGTGGAAAGCTAGAGATGAAATTTGTTCCAAAAATGCATAAAACATTCACCCATTTCAGCGAAAGATTTGGTCAAACAGAGCTCCCATGTTTTTTCCCTAGTCATCTTTCTTTGATGTAATTAATACGAAGCAAAACATTATGTAAAAACTCCACCGATATTTTTTACCGTTAACTGTATCGTATATTCCGCAGCACATAAATAATCCATTCTTCTTAGCAAAAAGACGATGCTACGTATCCTAGCCATAGCTTTCTTTACCACAAAAAGATGGAAACATTCTGACAAATCAGCAGTCGAATTTTGTCACTTGTAACTACCAGCTTCAGATGAATAAAAATTGTTCTTGGGTATAAAGAAGCCAACACGGGCATCTTACTGCACATGCACCAATAGCATCGATTGCTCCAGAAATGGATGTAATTCACGAGTACTTTCACGATGAGGTTTATATGGGCCTGAAACCATTGATGTCTTTAATGCGATTTAATGGTCTGTTTCCATTTGCCAACCATATCAACAATGGCAATGCTCGAAATTCCACAAAATGTTGGGGGTTAAGCTGGCTATTTGCAGTCAGTGTTACATTCTGTGGAATATGTTTCGTTTGGTATGGCATAATCTTCGACCATGCTGTTTACATTGCAGATTCAGTGGAAGGCATAATTTTTATCATTAATGCAAGTTCGATGTGCCTGGTGTCCCTTATTAATTTATTCGCCATGGTAGCACAAGGGCCCAAATGGTCCGCATATTTTAAGCAATGGGAGCAAATGGATGGGTTCCTGTGTGTCCCAATGGATACAAAATTTCGCGGTTATGTTAGGAAATCATTAATATCCTATTGTATTTATTTATCGGTGGGGCTTGTGAGTGCTTTGTTTGGAGTCGTTAAATTATTTGGCAGTCCAGATGGAAACTATTACTTTGCAATGAGTGTGATTGGTTTCAGCCTCTTTGTGACTTCATGTCAGTTGCTGCCAGAGATATTATTTTTGTGCTTGCTGAATGCAATCAGTATTCGTTTGTCGATTTTAATGGGGAACATTCGTGGAATGGTTGACAGTCGATTCCATGGCGTCGAAAACCTCGAAATTCGACGAGAATTGGAGGAGTCGAGAATTGCATTTCATTGCTTACTGGACATTGTCAAAAGTACAGACGCGTTCATTGGTCCAGTCCTTGCCTCGTGTGTTTTCGTCTCCACAACATACCTGTCCACGACATTCTTCTTGGTTTTCTTCCAATCTTCGGATAACCAAGGAATTCGTTTTTCCAAGGTTGTTTATTCCAGTGTTGCTCTAGTTCGTCTAATGTTTATCTGCTTTTCTGCAGATGCTGATAATCGAAAGGTAAGGAATTAAATCCACTTACTTTACAAGATATTTGAAATTTCGCTCTTAACATAAAGTCGAGATATACACTGTAATTGAACTGCTAATATTTGGTTGATGCCTTTCCATGATGAGGGATGCATTTCAAGATATATTCAGACACAAGTCATAAAAAGAATATACTAATATAAGAATAACATGAGAATATATTAATCAGAATGAAATTCATTTGAAAAATATTTTTGATTACATAATGAAATATATTTTTGAATTTTACATTTCATCTGGGATATTTTCATGATAATTCAAAATCTTATGTGTTTGGGGAATATACATCTTATTACAAAAACTGTGTCAGAATATACATGTATTTTAAAATGTGGCTAGAAATATAATTTCAGATATATACATATAAATACCAAAAGTCCCAATTCATTATTTGTTCAGTTGTATTTTGGGACATACTTTCAAATGTATTTGATGTTTTCAAATATATCCATCTCCACATCATATGGGAAATTTCGATAATGGCAACATTTTCAATCGAATTTTTCTTCAAGCAAGTATAGAAATAAGCAAAAGTGATAAAAAACAAACTCAACTAGGGTAAAATAAATGTCGACTGTTGAAGTTCAGACTAGAATCGTTTAAATGAATAACTTAAGTTCAAAATAGTCAATTTGCATCTGCAAGTACCATACATTTTTAACATGTGTGGATTGCCCAGTTTCATTTTACCCCAAATCAACATATTTTTTAATAAACAAATTATAATTAACATTAATGTTCTTCGTTACTCATTGACCCATTTTTAACTTGTTGGTTTCATTATGAATTGTACCTCTTAATTTCTGGCTTAATTTCGGCGAAATTAATTATTATTGAGAATAAATAGATTTGCCTTATGCGAAAATGATTCCATAACCAGTGGTTAATATGTATCTAAACCATTACAGGGCAATAAGTTCAGGAAATTAATTATTAAAACCACGATGATAACGTATGGGTATGGGTTTAGACTTTAAAATCAAATTTCATACTAATTGGATAACCGAGCACAAATCAACATATCAAACTTGATCAAGCAAATATGGGAAAATGTCAAAAATGGAAATAACACATTTCCGTTCAATCAATAGGAGACTTTTTAACCCAAATATATTTAGAACATAGAACAAATTCACGTTATTCACGTCAATGCAATCATTCAAAATTAACAGACCGTATTGATAAGATACATGCAGGACCCTTATCTGAAGCCTATTTACCCCAAGTACCTTAAATTAAAGACGAAACATCTAGTATTCTATAAAATCACCATCAGATTATCTAAATTCCCATATGGAAAAAAAATAAGCGACAAAAATATTTTTTTAAGTATATTATTTATACATGTATATGGATCATATACCAAAATTGGCCCAATTCCATATATATATAAAATTATAAAGGTAAAACCTGAATAGGTATACCTGAGTACATACAATTATATATGTAATATATATAGAATAAATACCTGAAATACATGGTAAATGTTCTGCAACTATCTATAAAATATACATAAAATATATTCCTTCATTAATTTTTTAATTAGCTATTATAAAATTACATGCATGTTGTTGGAAATGTCTCTTACAACTTTCAAACAATTTTAGATGAAGAAGCTTAAAAGGGTCATACATTTAATTCCATCACATCCAAAACACCTTTCAAGAGAAAGTTTCCGTGAAGTAAGTTCCTATTACAGCACTTATGCCTAATCCGATTCGTTTTTCAATTAAAACGCTTCAATATTTCACAGCTGATGTTCTTCATTGAATACACTAGGAATGCTTCAGTTTCATTTACGGCTTGGAAATTCTTTACTATAAACAAAGACCTTTTCAAACAGGTATGCAGAGTAAATGTCCAATTGTTTTGGAAAAAAGGTGGATAACATGTTGCAAATGCAGTACATGTAGATTGATTTGTTTTATGTTTCTTGTTACATTTTAGATGGTAGGCGCAATTCTCACCTACAGCATAACTATACTGGAATTTTACGATAAACAAATCAACGATTTCTATTTCACTGACTGTGTAAGTTTAATCAATAATGAACAAAATGCTATAAACTAACACATATTTGAGGAAATTATGTACACATCAGATAAGGTAATCCAAACAACCCCACTGCAAATCATTACCACAGACTAATGCAGTGAACATTTTATTTACAAATTCAAATGATCCGATTTCATATTTGCTGTAGGTCTTAAATCGGGATTTTTGGTGATTGGGTTTTGAATTTTAATATCTTCAATCGTATACCATTTACATATATGTAGTCATGTATGGCCATAAACAAAAATTTAAAAATTCTTTAATGAAATTATTTTATGAAAATGAAGGCATATACAATGTGTAAAAGTGTATGGCCATATGTGTGCTGATATGACAATGGTATAGACATATGGTCTGGCCATATATACAAATAATCATATCTGGCCATTAAGGAACTGTACTTGAAATAACACGCTGTATTACAATGACAAAGAAGTGCACCTTTCCAACAGGAATTATTGAAACGTACCATTGACCTCACCCCTTCCTCATAAAGCCCTCTTTCCATGGGGGCTCCATACTAATGTTGATGATACACTTGTTGTATTAGTTTTAGCTCCATATTTTCTGGGAATGTCTTATTTTATCATCTACAACAATCTTCAGTAGGAGCAAATACATGGAAATTAGAACAAGTGATGTTCATGTTTCAAAGTATACATCAGTAATAATGCTTGGGAAAAAGTCAATTTTCTGCTTTTTGAAGCCCTTATATTACTTTGCAATTGTTTCTTTGCAGATGTACAGCATTATAACAGATGTACTTTTAAACATGCATACCTTCTGATTTACTCGTGAACAGCTATTATTATACTGGACATTAATTCATGTACATAAATTTACATTTCTAAATTTATTATTGTACAAAAACCTAATAACCATCTAAAACGCAGTAGCAGCGTCACATTTAGATGTTCCGATTTTTCTGCTCGATCCTGTTGTTATACACTGTACTTGATTGACGTGTACATGTATGACGTGATTAGAAAATGTCGTAATTTTTTTTGGAAGATATCCATCTGTCTTATAGACATTAGTTTGGATGCAGAAAATGTATTATTGCTTTTCGAATTACAAGCGATATGTTATTGGCTACATTTAAGCACCCTGTATTATAATTAATGCATGTGGTCGAAGATAAAAAGTATAAAACTGATAATAATTAACTATGCATATCGTTAAACAGGCATGTCATACATACGAACACGAGCAATTAGCAATTTTCTTCGCTTTTATCAGAAACATGTCAACGTATATTTGTAAAAATTGTAAACCATATGCCCAACCACCATCTGACCTTTAAGTCACATATGCCAATTAATGTTCTCCATTATCTCGTCTTGTGCAAGTTGTAACAACAGTAATCGCTCATGTGAATTAAAATACTGAAAAAAAGTAAGCCTATCAAGTTACGATATACGATGTTAATAATGTATTTGATTGCAATCCTTTTTGCATAATTATTTAGCTACACATGCAAATAGAAACTTTGCTTTTAAATATTCCATTGGGTTGCATGCTTAGCTATTTGAGGCCAATATAATCTAACTCATTAAAAAAATGAGATGAGGTATATGAGGTCTTCCAATAATAATGAAGTTCTCAGGTAAATGATGACATTTTCTCAGCAAACATGAGAACTTCTTTAGCCTGTTATTAGTTGCTTATCACTAACGATAACGTCATTACTGAGAACATAACCATATAAAAACGTGAGAAAAAAGTTGAAATTAATGCAAATGCCAATCAAAAGTAATTTGAGCAAAATAATTGACCAGATATTTTTTTAAGAAACTAAATACACCATTTTGTTGTCGATAGCTCAAGTAATACATCCATCAAATGAGCTTGTTTACGTAACTTCCGGTTTGTCAATGTCACAGGTGAAGAGATGCGAATTATGTAAAAACCTAACGTATATTATATCTATAAAAATTGATGAGAGCCTAGCAGATGCTCAATTCCATTAAGTTTGACAGAAAATATTTAGTAAAAGATTGCCTTCACTTTTAATACCTTGTCTAAGCTGCAGAGTAAAGTTTAAATTGCGTCATAATGTGTTAATAAGATAATGGTATTTATAAGAGGTTAATTTCCAACAAGTGAATCGTTTTCGATCTCAAAGGCAAAATAATAAACACAAATACAATAACATTTTCTTCAATGGTGTGTTATAATTGCTAATAGTTTTTAATTCTTGGTTTATTAGATTTTTATTAGAATTTTATTAGATATTTATTTTCTCTTTTAGATGTATTGTTAGATAACAATTGAAAATCACTACAACTATTATTGCAAATGACTCCAGTTTACATTTCATTAAACTTAGTCCAGCTCTAAATCTGATCGATTGGGATATTATACTATTACAATAAAAATGTGTAATTCGACACATTAACATAATATTCTATATATGATTTTCTCTGTTGAAAACGACAATTTTATATCCGAAAATGTAATTGAAAAAAGCGTATGTATGCAAAAATCTATTTATACCATCATTACTTTGACTAAGAATTCAATTTTAACTGTTTTGGTAATTAACGCAAGTTACCTATTGTTCCCTGTGAAAGCTGTTTGTAAAAGCAATTTGTCTAATCTAAGAGAGTTATCAGTCTTGTTTGTAAAACATATACATGTACTGATTAAACTATACAATTGCACAACAGGCATACTTCAACCTAATAGCTGTACTTATACTCCACTAATAGGGTTCCCCCAGAAATTCAATTTTCAACATCCCTGGCTTTTCCCTGACTTTTCCAGGTTAAAAAAATTCCCTGACGATTAAAATTAAATACGCTAATGTGAAAAAAAAATTATTGGTAATTGTTTATTAACATGAGGTAAACACAAATTTAAATAAGGAACCAGCAATAGAGCACACATTTTAATAAAAAAAAATTGAAATTTCGATTAGTTTTTTTATAAAATGTACAACTTCTTTATTGATCTGTCCCACAGAATGCTTGCTTCAACTGGTGCCTTCAGTTTCTTGACTTCTGTATGAAAAGATTAGTTAAATTTCCTTGACTTTTTTTAAAAAATAAATCAATCTTCCCTGACTTTTCCCTTATTTCTCCAGGCCTTTCCCACTTCCCTGACTTTTCCATGTTTTCCAGGTCGGAGGGAACCCTGGCTAACGCAAGTCTTAAATTGACAGCAAAGATACCGACATTTGCAGATAAACGTATCTATAACGCTAGTAACCCGCATTGTCAGAACTTGTCAAATTTGTGCAGCTAAAAAGAAATTGTTGGTAACAATCCACCAATTCAAGGAATGAATCAAACGAAGTTCTTCAGTTGTTTCCCCAAGCTAAGACATGCATGAATGCAAAAACACTATGTAAAAACCTAACCGATGTTTTTTTAATTGCCTGTTGTTTCATACAATTGCACATTAATAATCCATGTTCCTTGCCAAAAAAGGTGAAGCCACATCTCGAGCTACCATTAACTGCATGGTAACATTCTGGCAATGCAGTGACCGAATTCAAGTCACTCGTATTAACCTCCAGCTGCGAGTAAATAAAAATGTTCTTGGGTATAAAGAGGCGAAATTAGCTGGTCGAAACCACATCAGCAGAAATGGCCTCGATTGCTCCAGAAATGCATGCAATTCAAGGGTCCTCACACAACCAAGTGTATTTGGGATTGAAACCACTGATGACCATCATGAAAATGCATGGCCTGTTTCCAATTGCCAACAACTTGTTCCAAAACCCAAACAACATTTCCAAGAAGGGTTTGGGGTTAATCTGGTTGTTTCTGATCACTGTGTCAGTTTGCGGAGTAACCGCAGTTTGGTACGGGGTAACTTTCGACTACGCTGTTTACATAGCTGACCCAGTGGAAAGTATTGTTTTGATTATAAACACAGCTCTGACATGCCTGGTGTCCCTTATCAACTTATTCGCAATGGTTGCACAAGGGCCCCACTGGGCAGCTTATTTCAAGCAATGGAAACGATTGGATAGTTCATTGGGCTTCACAATGGATGCACAATTCCGCAGTTATGTGAAGAAACTTTCCATTGCCTATTGCTTTTACGTCTCCGCCGCATTTGGGTCCATGATGTACGCAGTGGTTCAAAAATTCCTCAGTCCAGATGAAGATTACACAGGCAATGGGGTAGTAGTGGGGTTCCTTACCTACAGCATTATTATAAACGGGTGTCAACTGCTGCCAGAAATATTGTTTTCTTGCCTAGTGAGTGCCATAAGTCAAAGATTTTCCATTTTGATCGAAAAAATCCAGCACATTGTTGACAGTGCTGAGCGTGGTTTTGAGCAACTTGAAATTCAGCATGAGCTGGAAAAGTCGAGAATTGCCTTTCATTGCTTGATGGAAATTGTCAAAAGTACAGACTCGTTCGTTGGCCCAGTCCTTGCTTCGTGTGTTTTTGTTTCCACTGCATACCTGTCCTCAACGTTCTTCTTTGTGTTCTTCCAATCTTTGGATAACCCGGGCCTAATTTCTTCCAAGCTTGTTTACTCCAGTGTTGCCCTATTTCGCCTGATGCACATATGCTTTTCTGCTGATGCGAGTAATCGACTGGTAAGGAATACAATACATTTACTTTGCAAGATGTTTGAAAATTCGCGTTTAACGTAAAGTAGACATGTACACTATTTTAACTGTTCATTTTTGGCTGGTGCCTTTCGATAATATTAAATTCTTCAATATAATCGTTCTTCCAGCAAGCATGTAAGTAACCAAATGTGATAAAACAAACTAGATGGTGGTAGATTTAAATACGAGGCAATCGTCAAAGTATAAACTTTGTTGCTACTAAAAGATGCTTCAAAAATGTTAGGATTTGCTAGTTGGGTATGTAAAATATACCTACACACTTAGCATGTTTATCACTGCTGCATTTATTATACAAGTACATGTATAGCTAAGATTAAACGACTGACTTTGCCTGATCTAAAAATTGAACTTTTGTTTCTCGTACATTACTCGGTGATCTGAAAACAACTACGTTAAATACAAAGGATGAAAATAAAACCAAACGTTTATTGCAATGGTGCAGTTTAACTTGAAAATAGTACTTTTGAAATGAAAATATTTTACATAGAAGTTTCTGAAATTTTTATACCAAAGCTGCTTTATCTTATCTCTAAAATCTCTAAAAATTGTAGCTGATTGTTTCACACTTTCTCGATTTTGCCTGACTTTAGCTCAATGTGTCCGACTTTAGCTGCAGACTTCAGCTGACTTCAGCTCAATTTGCCTGACATTTCGTGACTTTGTAGGTATAATTTTGTTGGCTAGTGCATGTGGTCAAATTGAACGCAGTTCTGGTATAGGAAAGACTAATAACGTAGAACAAACTATCTGCACATTTTGCTAATCATTTGGTTTTATGGTATTTACTATTTGGGCACATTACTGCTGATCAAATTCAACAACTGTTGCTAGTTTTAAGCAATACACTCTATTTAATGAGTCCAGTTAGAGAAATCCCAATGCTACCTTTATGTCCAATTTACCTGTTAACGAAATTTTCAACAAGAGAGGGCTTATAGCACCATGATGTAGTGGTGGACATGCATCTTACTTGAAAGTCCTTGTGGATGTGCAAATCCATTTTGTTAGAGTATGGTCTACGATTAGCCATCTTTGCACGAGTTTCGTGATAAAATGAACGATAATTTTAGGACGGTTGTAATTGTATTAAATCACGTCCGATTTCCAAAAGAAGTTTTGAAATGCTTTCCCTGCTATCAAAAGTCCATATATGTCACATTCATTTTTTAGATCCCACCCCCTAAGTGATTACAATCATTGATCGAAATTTATTCGAGCAGATTCGAGCATAAATTACACAGAGGATTTTAACAAAAAATTGTACGTTCAAACGATAAACATTACAGGACAAATGTTTGGCAAACCAGGATGTCAAATGTTGCACACCATATGTTAACAAAATATTTTATTACAACAGCAATGCAGTTCATTTTGTAAACCCCTTCCCCTTAGGTCCATATTTTATCTATACCTCCTCTCCGCCTAAGCCGATGACTGAAAACTTGAAAAATGCATGAAAATATGTAAGATAAATATAAGATTTGTTCGTATTAAGAGTATGGCATAAACCTTAATAAATACTGAAATTCAAAGTGCATAAACATAATAATATTTGGCCCTATGACCATATCCTTTGATGTTCACGATTTCTCCTAAACGTTTCCAATAATTTCAGATGAAGAAACTGAAAAGGGTCGTATATCTAATTCCATCACATAGTTCCAGCATCTCAGAAGAAAGTTTTCATGAAGTAAGTGCTAATTGCGACAATAATTCTGCACCTTATGTTTTTCAATTACATTTTTTTTAAATTCTTATATAGCTGATGTTGTTCGTTCAATGTACAAGAAAGGTTTCGGTTTCATTTACAGCCTGGAAATTCTTCGCCATAGATAAAGAACTTTTTAATAAGGTACAAATACTGAATTAATGCATGGTCGAAAACCTGTTTCAAATATATTTATGTCTTATGTGTGTTATTTTATTTTAGCTCGTTGGCGCTATTCTCACTTACACGATAACTATATTGGAATTTTACGGAAAAAACAACAGCTAACTATTTCAAGGTCTGTTCAAATGAAATATTGAAGGATTCATTCACTCAAATATAACACTGAAAACGATACTTCATGTTGTATACGTTTTTTGAGAAACTTCAATGCATGTTGAAATTTTCGTAGTTAGGTCAATTAAAATATTTTCTTTGTTAATTGCTGTTTGCATAACATTACCTTACTACGTGATTATTAGAAAGCCTAACATTTTTATGTTGCCTGAAAATGTAGAGGTTTCTGTGTATTGTTGTAAATATGCTATTTTTGTATCAAACAGCATAGTGTGCGTTTAAATAGCAGTTGCAACTTGGTGTATTATAATTTGGCATTGGACACTTCCTGAAAGATTAGTATTCAACACAAGATAGATATTTTTTAAAAATAACTTCTCGTCCATTATTTTACTTAACTGAAATTAACCATACGCAAAGTTCATGTACATGTACCATGATCTGCTGGTATGTTGCAAAGATAAAAAAATACTGTGGTGTGAAGACATCATTTGTGAATGGATTGCTGACAAGAGAGATTTTGATTTTTGTACATCAAAACAAGACAACCCCCTAAAATAAGACCTAATGCTCAATTTGGGTGGAAAAGAATATAAGACCCGGTCTTATATTCGGGGAAATAATGGACATTGGAAATATGCTTATCTCTCTTTTACAGTTGATTCGGGGTTGTTAGGGGGGAAGGGAATTTACCTGTTAAGAACATGGTAAAATGTCCAATTAACAAGTTTTGCATGGCATGGAAGCCAGCCAATGTACTGGCTATCATCCTCACTACATATTTGAGCTATAATTTTTAAATAGCATTTTGAAAGGGTCTATAAGTGACAAAATGCCAATGTAGTTCAATTATGCAACATGATCAGCACAACCATATTTATCTACCTCAAATTTATCGAATTATTTGATATGTGAATTAGTTGTTGCCACAAGATAAGCATAAGCAGGTACTGTCAGATCATGGAAAACAAAACATTATTAAACGACTGCTGTTTGTATGATGTCTTCATTTATTTCTTGTTAAACAGCTGTCATTAATTTAGAGCAACGATTACATAGTTGGCACTAAACGTCACTCAAAAATCGCACGATCAAACATATTTCATGCAATATTACAATGCGTGTCAAAAACTTCTGAAAAAGAAATAAAAACTGCTTATCAGTAACTACAGGATTGTGTTGCCTGACTTTGACAGAGACATGTCAAAACGTTATTTTTCAGAATTGCAAACTACATTTCCATCACCTTTGTAAACGTCAATGCCTAATCACAACCCATTATTATCTCGTCTTATTAATGTTGTAACTAACAATATTAATAGCTCAAGGAGATTAAAATACTGGAAAAAAGTAAGCCTGCCACATGCAATTAACATATCAAATTAACAACGTCTGTCTTTTTCATCGCAATCCTATTATTATCTGATATTATTATATGAACATGGGTTCTATAAGTATTGCTTTTCAATACTTCATCACATATTAAACAATGTTAAAAATCACATAAGGTATGCGGTAACTTGAGTCTGTGAGGTACATGTAAATAACAGCATTAATGCACAAAGTGCATCTTCGGAATTAAGGGGATGCTTATACATGCCATGGGCCCTATGGGATTCTTGGGATCCTGATGGGGATCTTGGGTCTGTGATTTCTTGCGATCTAATCAAGCTATCATGCAAATAAATGCTTTATTTGATAACTTACCTTGTAAAATATTTTATTTTCATGGTGTTCAAGCATCAAAGATGTGTGTTTAGATAAAAAAAATTTAAAAAAAAAAACGAAATAAATTCCCGATTTTTATTCGTTATTTTTGCAATTTTTGCAAAGATAACCATTTTTTTGCCGACAAATCAATTAAATCATACATATACCATGTGCTATCATACAGGAGGTTCATTTGCAAGTTAATAGTGAACACATACATTATACCATTACTTAAAAGCTTGCATTGTGTATATAAGTTTAGGTAGAGTGTATAACGGCATAGACAAAAACTGATAAGTGATGATTGGAAATTTGTTTCAGCAATACAGTAGTTGATAAAAAATACATGTAGATGTTCTGTAGTTTTTGCCCTGATCTAAATGGGCACAAAACAAATATTTAATTCAACTTGTCCACCATACAAAACTGACGCCTGCCTTTATAGTCAAAATTACTAATTTCTATATTTTAGGTTAAAATGGCTAGCCCAAAATAAGCAGAAAGACGAAAAGAAACTACACGTACATGTTACCCGACATAACCTTATCTAAACCAACGCCATTTCACCATTTACATTGTCCAGAAATGGGCAATCATTCCCACATGATGAGGCTATATTACAAGATACATGTATACTATTAATTCCATCAATTCCGTTCTTCACAGTTGAAGAACGGAATTGATGGAATTAATAGTTTAATGTGACCAGTCAAGTTGGTGAGTTTTAATAACTGAAATTAATATTTTAAATCTTAAAAACAGGTTGATTTGAATGGCGAAATGGACATTAAGTTGGCCAAAATGAAGGCGCCATTGTTAAGCAAATCCTCCTGTGCTGCCCGAAAGGGGGCGCCACTGAAAACTTTATGTTTCGAGTGGCACTTTGGACGTTTTGAGTACGTCTGTATCCACCTGATGAGTCCATAGCTTGTGGACGAAACGCGTCGTGGATAAATTCGTGCTAATTAATAACTGTGAAGAACGGAATTAATGGAATTAATAGTTTACAATGACCAGTCAAGTTGGTGAGTTTTAATAACTGAAATTAATATTTTAAGATACATGCATATTCGACAACAATTTAAGTCATAAAAATTTATTTCGCGGTATTCTTTTATGCAGAGTGAAAATAACCTGACAAAATTACATTCCAATACAAATATTTTTATCCACTTAAGAATTATATTATATGCATTTGAAAAATATTTTTGATTATAACATGAAATACATGTATATATTTAAATATTACATTTTATCTGGGATATATCCACGGTAATTCAAAATCTTTTGTATTTGGGTAATATACATCTTATTATACAGGGTGGACCAGATATCTGGGCCTCTCAAAATAACGTTCAATCCGCTGGTGCTAGGAAAAGTGTGCTT
>JAQFYZ010003439.1:0-13457 GCA_034695085.1 Cylindroiulus punctatus | reverse complement strand
TTTTGTTGTAATGGTCTCGGAAGACTCGAAAATGACATCGTCATGACTAATAGCTCTAAAAAATGTTTCATGGGTTGGTTTCAAATTCTGAATTGGTCAAAATAACATCGTATTACAACCAACGATCGATGAGTAAAATGTTTATTTTTGACTTATTCTTCTGCCTTTTTCCAAGGTAGTCGAAACCAAGTTATTTCGAATAGGTATTTCTTGTAACTATCATTTTTAGAGTAATTTTGTAATGAAGGTAGGATCAGAATGTTCATCCTGCATAGCATTACGAACTGAGACTCATTTAACATGCAACAGTTTTCTTCACCGCTTTGTTTCCACTTGCAGTGATTTTAAAAACTTAAAACACTTGATTCAATTATCCTGCGGTGACAATGATATAGACAACATACATAACGATTTTTTTTTCAAATTTTAATAAACATTTTGCGTACATCATGTACATGGACAAACAATGTAGAATTATTATCTCTTCAAAAATGCATTGAAAATTGTTATACAGTAGTTATGATTATGAATGTCGCCAATGGCTTGGATCGTGTGATTATTTTACATGATAATGGGAGGGAGATGTGCTTGCATGTATGGACACCGGTCCTGGCTAAACTATTAATACAAATTGTATGCTAGCTATACACAAATATACATTTTGGTATTTAAAGCACCCTTCTTCCATTAATAAATTAACAATAAATATTTTCAAGCTTGAAAAAGTGCTTAATGGCCATATCCGCCACCACCATGTCCACCTCCACCATGACCACCTCCTCCGTGGCCTGAGCTTCCATGCGATCCACTGTTGTATTGTTTGGCATGATGTCCACCATATTTGCGATGGCCCTGGTTGCGCCCCTTGTAGTGTCCATGTCCATCGTAGTATTTGCCGTGGTGGTCATCGTGGTACTTGTTGTAGCCTTGGTGGTTGTTGTGGTGCTTGCGGTTGTTGGCGTTGTCGTGGTATTTGGAGTGATGTCCAGACCTGCAAGAATTGTCATCTGGTTAGGTATAGGAAAATGAGCAGCAATATTTTGCTCTAAGACATTTTATGCTTTATGCCTGCACTTGGCATTATCAAGAATTTCAATCGAGTAACTCCTTTTAAAAGACGGTGCCATGGCAGTGCAATTACCGGAGACATACTTTGACCAATAAAATACTATCTAATTGAATTTCCGCACTAATTCCCTATAATGTCAATGTAATTAGCAGCGATTATTGAATGTGAATCATTTTTGTGCTTATTATCGCATCACTATTTTTTGTGTGATTGCGGATTTCGTGTCATTCAATAGGATGTATATACCAAACGTATGTTTATAATAAGCAAAACCTTCAGCCATAGGCCATAACACAGAATATTGTTTGGTTTGGTTTATAGATCAGGTTGCACTACTTGGACCCCTTAGAAATTCAAGCTTTCATTTCAACTTACTCGTCTTTGTGATGGGTATTTCGATAGCCATTGCTGTAGTGACCATAATCCCTGTGGCCCTTGTTGCCATGGTGGTTACCATGATGACCATCGCTGCCATATCGTGATGTCCCGTGGTTCCTGTGGCTGTTACCATGTCCGCCATAATGGCTGTTGTAGTCGCCATGACCACCATGTTGACCACCGTAGCCCTGGTGTCCATGGGATCCATAATAACTCGGACCATATCCACCACCTCCATGGCCACCGCCACCATAACCACCACCCCCACCCCCATAACCGCCACCTCCGTGACCATATCCGGTTGCAGCTGCTACCAAGTCGCTGCTTGCACCTTCGAGCTCTTCATCAACTTCCTCTTGACCTTTTCTTCCTTCTGAAAGGTCATGGACTGCGCCATCGTGCTGCCCCCATGCGGACGTTGTAGCTGACAAAACCAAAATGGCAAGATGGACCTGAATGTAATGAAAGAGATAAAAGCAAATGATGAATGTTAACAAAATGCTCGCAATGCACTATTTACAATAATCAATCTATTGCTGGTTTGTACCATCAGCCAAGGTAATCCTGTTTGGTACTTCATTGCTTGCTGTTTACCCTGGTTGTTGAACAGTCAAACTTCGTCTGTGCTTTCTTGACATCACAAAATAGCTTTTATACAAAATTTTACTCTAGAGTGTACTGTATTTGCAAAAAAAAAAATGTTGCACGAGCTTGTAACATTCCCTATGATCTGTAATACAATTTACATCACCTGGTAGTATACTCCTCGAATCTGGTTTGCATAAAGCATAAATTATAACACATCTGCTGAGAAATTCTGCTTAGTGTCGTAAATGACTCATGAATTACTCTATGAGGAGGTAATTTGCTGTACAGTCTTTACAGTTTTTCTCTGCGTGCCAAAGTACATGAGGTGGAAAACCATGGCACTTCCCGTTACTGGTTTGTCAATTGTTTTGGGTATCTGGCTAATTAGAAGCGGGTTTACTGTTGCATTACAAAGCAAGATTTTTATTGAGACGAAAATTCATGTTAAGTCAATTGATGATGCGTGCGCTGAGCTTTGTTGTGAGAATAAGGCAAATTAAATGAAGATTATATAGAACTAAGCATGAGGCGCCAATGGGTACGATTGAATAATCGGTGAAGTATAATAAATGGGTGGGAACGTTTGTCGTAAATTAAGCTGTAGGTCTAGAATTTTGGAAAAAGTCTTTGCAACATTGAAACGATTTTAGTTTATTCAGAGATAAATGGGAATTAGTTACATGTATAGGTAGACCGTATCGTGAAGTTGCACTACACGGTAAATCGGGAATAAATTGCCATGGTGGGTTAAAACATTTATGCAACTTTTATTTACTCTAAGTTATGCTTTATTTGGCGCGATATGAAGTATGATATTTAATATTTATAATATTATGTACTATTACAATAATATTTGGCGGTAAACAAAGTCCTACCGTGATTGCAAAAAAGTTTCTAGCAACTGTTAGTTACAAGGACCAAATTTTGGAAAAAATGAACGAGCACCTAAGGTTTTTATTTATAATGTATGAAAGCATGCTGGGTAAAGCTTTGTGTTTCTGGTACAGTGGTGGCCATGATGGGCCTACCAAATCAAAGAACAATGTAAATGCAATTTCAAAAGAAATAAGATTTCAATAGGAATTTCCACACTGTTGAAAATCCCCCTATATAGAGTATCTGTAGGTTGTTTGCATTCCGAACTTTCTTCAGAAATTTAGCTTAACGATCGATGATTGCAATTTGGTTACATGATACCAGTAGCCATCTTGATTGTAATCCCATGTTTTTCCAATTTTCGATTCTGGCTAGCACAGCACCGCCTGCTGGCACTCTATATGAACAAATTCATGAAATAAAAACTTTCGGAGTTTTTCTCCCCTTTCTCGAAATGCACGTGTGACGTGTCCCTTGTACAGTATGTGGATCTGTAAGTTTGAAGGCGATTTACATTTGTAGGCAAGCTTAAATAACGACATGTTCTTTGCGTATGAGTAGCTGATTAAGTTAATTATTATGTTTGACAAGATTAATCAACTAACGTGCTTTTCCAAGCTGTCACACTTTGGATTCAAGTTGGTTTTAGCTTTTTATTTCACCTAGTTAACTATTTGTGCATGTATATGACTAATTAAGGAAGCTGTAACAGTCACTTCAGTACGCCAAAAAGAAGATAAGATTTACAAAGAAAGCGAGCAAATTATTTCGGTTCTTTGAAAAGCAAAATATATAGTTTTATTTTATTTATTCTGTGGTGAAAACGCTTGATTAACCAGCGCATAGGAAATATCTAATTTCATGACATGCCTTTAGAATATTTTCTTTGTCAAATATTTTTTAATCAAAATAAATTGGATTCGAATTGAACATTTTTGGGATCATATTGGTTCGATTTATGGCAAATAACCATACACTCGAGCACGAATAATGGTAAAAGCATTGCATATTATTAAATTAAGCACCTACTTAAACGGGCATTTGATAAAGTGATAATACGTACTGTCACATTTTATAATAAACCTTCCTTTGAAAATGTTACTTGTTTTAATCGTTGGTGCCCAATGGTCTTCATACAATATACATGTACATGTACAGAGTACCTCTTGAAGCATTTTATTTATATATGTGTGTGTAATGTATATAGTACATGTATATAGTTTTATCATGCCTAAATTTATGGTTTGAATTACTTAAAATTTGAAGCAAATTATCCTCTACTCTAATTGATTCGGCAATCTCGTACTGGATTTTGCCACGATTACTATTAATTCATTCTAATAATTGAAGACTTGAAGAATTTACCTATATCATGCCTTGATTGAATGGATCAATGCGAGCTATTTGCCAAACGAATGTTTGTGAGATAATCAACAGTTTAGACTGTTTAGTCCATAAGGCATTACAATAAGTGTTAAAGTTTAGGATATTTACCTTGATATCTTTTCCATTAAGCATGGAGGAAGCAACGTTATTGAGGTGCACTTTTGAATATTGTAGATTAAATCATGTTTCATGAATTAACTACTTTTTCGCACTTTAGACACTGTTGAGTTTTAAAACTTAACTTCAATTACAAGACATGGTTGTTAGAAAAAGAAGCGATGAAACAATAAAACAAGTACAAACAGAAATCTATAAACTAAAATATTTTAATAACACAAAATGCACGTTGACAGTCAAGTTTGTTGAATGCTGTTGCTTCGATGGTCAGTTTTCGATGAAATACATTAACGGTAGTGATAAATAAAAACATGTAAAATAATGTTTTTTTCTTTGTCTTTAATGGTATCCACCTCCTCCATAACCTCCACCCCCTCCTCCGTAGCCTCCACCCCCTCCTCCATGTCCACCCCCATGACCTTTAGCATAATCCCCGTAGCGTCCACTTTGACCATACTGCCCCTGATGATGACCACGTCTTCTGGCTTCATGGTGACCGTATCTTCCATGTGCTTCGTCATAGTATCCTCTTGCAAATCCACCTCCGTTATGGCGTCGTCCATGATAGTTACCACCTAAATTATTAACACATTAGAATTTAGGGAAAAAAAATTACAAACGAGGGGTAGCTTAAAATACACTTTTTGCAATTTTGTTACCTGTGCTTGTGGTGTGATCATAATGTCCCCCATTGCCGTGATCGTATGGTCTACTGTAGCCATCATGGTAGTTGTAGCGATTTTGCTTGTGGTAATTGTCGTGAAATTGACCATCTTTGCCATAGTCCTCTTTGTGCTTTTTTCTCGCAAAGTCGTCCTTCAGCTTTCCATAATCAGTGTCGTCCACATAACCTCCATGATGGTCGTAGTAACGTCCACCACCTTAGTGTAGTGTTAAAAAAATTGTTCAATGACTTATTCCTAAATCTAAATTAGTTCAACTGCAATATGAAAACTGCCTTTCCAAAGGATGAATTAGAATTGAGTATTGACCAAATAGGCCAATTTGAAATATTGTTTTAATTGTTAGACCTTTATGCCCTCCCCCGTATTTCCGTTTCTTGTTTCCATGTCCTCCATAATAGTCTTGGTAGTCCTCATGGGTGCCTCGTTCACCACCGTAGTTTTTGTGACCATGACTCCTGCCTTTGTTGTTATGAGCGTGCCTATCGTAACCATTTCTGTGGTTATAACTTTTGCTTCCCCCATGTGAACCATCGCGGCCGCCATGTCCATGGCCATGTCCACCATGTCCAGTTGCAGCAGCGATCAAATGGTCAGTCTCATCCAACTCTGGTCTGGCGACTTCGGCTTCACTTTGTGTTACATCGATGATGACAAAACACACTCCAAACAAAAATAGCCAGGCAACCTGCATCTAGAACAAAATAACAATATATAATTAGAGAAATGATATCACTAAAATACTGATCATCGAATATATCCAATCCGGCAACAGTTCCTCTTGTCTGAAGAAAAAAATTGGAACTTGTCCAGTCTTGGTAACTTACTTGAAAATAGGCTTCTAAAATAGCGTTCTTGAAGCTGTTATTAACAGTTAATCTTGAAAGAATATCGTATGGCCAATAGATTTTATACTGCTCTCATTTGAAACGTCTTGTCGTCAGCATTTGTGCTGAATTTCGTTATATCTATTATAGCTAGGACTTTGACTTTTTCAAAGAAATGCTTAGATCACTCACATTTGTTATGCATAGATGCTTACAGGCAGTGCCAGTTGCTCTTTCCCTCTTGACTTTGTATTTGGTTCTGTGATTTTTGCAATTCGCTGCCTCCCTTTTATAGCCTTGCAAGATAAAAACTTTTTTATACACTTTTGGTTGCGATTTCTTCATATGTTTCACACGTATTCTTTCAGTTCGTCGACGAATGAATGCAATTGCACAGATTCCATAGTCGATTAGTGATTGCTTTCTAAGAAACAACAGTTCCCATGCACTTCATTGGTAATTAACCAATTGAGGTTTAATCCATATTGAAAACTCGGTTTTTGGCATACATGTATTGAACTTCAAACTAACAATTCATATTTTTTATCGATTTCATGTAAACAACCGTGAAATCAGTAAACTATCAGGGGCAATTGAGTTGTTCGTGCGGAAATTATTACCTATTCAATTTTTCGGAGATGGTGTAAAGATACCCAATTTTTATGATTATAACTTGTTGCGTAACTAGCTCTAATGGTTACATTAGGTGTGTTTTTAGAGAAAGACATTATGTATGTTCATGACAAGAAAATGATGTCCAACCAACCACTGACCCCTTACCCCTCATCTTTCGATTTCGGGGGGACACATCGATTGTATAGAAAAGGACATAATAATGTGATTTAGCAATTTTCTTAAATAGCTTAAAATCCTTACAACGTGGAAAATAGTTACTGTGAAATTGCCTTCAGTGAAAGGATTCAATTTGACACTACAATAAATTTGTGTACATTAAAAGTCTTGAACTAAATTAATGTCTTAACCCTCGAAAAATATTTAGCTGGTCATTATAAATACCAGAATCTCAAATTATGGAAAACGTTTGTGTGTGTACAGCACATAACAGCTGTAGGCTATTTCCAACAATAAATACTAAACTTCTACATGTACATGTAGCATAAAAGGAATCTAAGAATGTAGCTCAGCCTGAACATTATTTGGTCCGAAAATGATTTTGAAGTTTAGTCGTTTGATTTTTCTATTACGTATTTATTCAGAAATCGTCTTGCAATCAAACAATTGCATGTATACAGACAGTGCCTGAATATTCACTATAACTGTTTGATTGCAGTTATAAGGTTGCCCTATTTTAATCTGAAAAAGCTCAGATTCGATCAACAATAATGACATTTTAATAATCATTGGCCTCACATAAAATATGACATTGTAATTATTGGTCTACTCGCTTTCTGAACTATTCTGGACTAATATAATCTTATCATCTTTGGGTGTAAGCAATATACTTCTGTATATATTATTTTAAAAAAAATACACACTATTTAAGAGTAATATTACCTACTAAAAATACCTGGTAATAAAATTATGTATCGTCGCGACATATACAAATTTCACATTATGCTGCTGCGTTATTTATTAATGCTGATTTTTAAATTTTTACAAACTCTATAAATTTGTAATAATGATTGCTAATAATTTTCCCAACTTGATGTCATATTAGTCATCCTTCCATAAAGTCACACTACCTGTATTTGAACGTAAATTCTTATAGATAGGAAATATGCGAACAAGTTGAATAAGATATTTTGTTTATTAGAACTGTTTTAAAACATTGTACAATAATTTAATACTAAGTTTTATAAGTTTACATATTTTCCACATAAATACTGATGAAATCTATGGTTCTTTGTATTATCCTACTCTAGGAATTGCGTTTTCAAGTACATGCAAAGAAGTTGTCATATGATAATACATAAATATTATATAAAAATCATTTAACAAGAAAACGGGTGGATTCTAGTGACCCCGCAAAATAACAAAGTATAGAGAGAGCATTCCATGTTCAGTATCCGTTTCAAAAAATAACTTGTGTACTGGGTTAATATAACAATATTAATGAGCATTTCTGGATGTGTTGACCCGTCCAGTGGTTTATGGCAATGATATGAAACCCGATGGAGAAAAGCGCAAAAATTAGTAGCCACCATAACCACCACCACCGTGACCACCATGACCATGAGAGCCGTGGTTGCTGCCATAATAATTCTTGTTGTGATGACCCCCGTAGCCGTTGTGTCCTCTGTTGGTGCCTCCATAGTGACCATGTCCATCGTAGTATTTGCCATGGTGGTCATCGTGGTATTTGTTGTAGCCCTGATGGTTGTTGTGGTGCTTGCGGTTGCTGGCGTTGTCGTGATATTTGGAGTGATGACCATACCTGAAAATAAGATTGGTTTAGCCATTGTTGTTGATGAACAAGTTGAAAGTTCATTACTTGTAAGCAAGAATTAGTCGTTAATATTGATTGATGTACAGCGTCACGTACTGTAAGATTAATCTACTTGATATTGAAGTATTTAACTAGTTTTGGTATTTTCTAATTTGAAGTTCCTTTGAGATCACATTTATAAGGAGAAAAGATTGTCATCATGGCTCCAAAGTTTATCCAAAGTTAGATCCCCCTTATCACAGGGGAGGGTGCCCATTGTTAGCTCATTCTGAAATAACCATGACTACTTACTCGTCTTTGTGATACACATTTCTATAACCGTTGTTTCGGTGTCCATAATCCCTGTATCCTTGGTTTCCATAGTGGTTGCCGTGATGGCCATCGCTGCCATACCTCGTCTGTCCATGATTGCGGTGGCTGTTACCATGGCCGCCGTAGTGATCGTTGTAGTACCTTATTTCATAAAGAATGAAATCACGTAGAAATAAAATATCCACTTTACATATCTAAATATGAAGCTGGTCAACACAAAGTTCCGAGTCTTACCCGTGGTCCCCATGGTTGCCACCATAGTTTTTATGGCCATGACTGCCATAGTAGCTTGGGCCATGTCCATATCCACCACCCCCATGACCGTAACCTGTAGCAGCTGCTACAAGGTCGCCATCTGTTGCTTCTGCTACCAAATCAGTAGCGGCTTCAGCACTGGTTGGTTGTGCAGCCTTGCTGTCATCGTCTTTGGTTGGAGCTGCTGAGACCAAAGCCAAGCTTAGGCAAAGCCCAAAAGCTACTAGAATAGCCGTCTTCATCTATACCAGATTACAAAAAAATATGAGTTTGTTAGGTAAAAATTTCGTGAAAAAACATGTGTGCTGTTTATCCTCAGAATTTGCTCTTTACAATATTCGCAAACTTATTCTAACCACCTACTAATATTTCTGTTTGTTTGTTATACGATTCCGAATGAAATTTCTCTTAGAAATATGCTGAAAATCTCACCTTCATATGCTAGTAGAGTCGAAATGCTCTTTACTGTTTGTTTGGAAGATTGTGGTTGCTCTGCTGCTTCAATGCAGCCTCACTGGGCTTTTATACTGAAAACGCACACGTGAAATCGTTTTTTATTTTTTCATTGGTCTGCCATTGATTCTGTTCATTGAATTTCGATTGTGATTCGCCCGCTTTATTAGAAGCGTGCACTTCTATTACAGTAGTGCGGTTATTAAGTATAACAGCTTGGCAGTTTTTAACGCCAAATTTAATGACCGAAAGGTGAATTGGTATTTCACGGTGTCTCGCGGTGACAATTGGTAAACAATTACTGATTTTTTGAGAAAAAAAATTACTCAATTATGCACGGGGGTTGCTTGTTCTCTCTCATCAGCATTGCCACTATAAATAAATAGCTTGTTTTGCAAATGCATTTTTGAAATGTGTGGCCCACTCTATCCTGATCTACGTGCAAAGCGTTAAGGTGTCTCTTAATTACTATCACAAAAGAAATCGTGAGAAACCTTGGTGTTTTTTGGCGCCCTGTACCGGTTTCTACCCAGTCATTTCGAAACTGAAAACTCCATTGTCGAATATTGTACCGTTAAACCCTTTCCCTTATGGTCAATTTTCACCATTTCCCATTCCAAAAAACATGAGCTTATATGCATGGCCACCTTTGTTTCACTTATAGTCTAATTAAATTCTTCTTATATAGCATTGTGGTTTAGTGTGAACATACAGTAACATTTACTGTTAAAATACATGTGAAGTTTCACTCATTCAATTGCTGAGAGAGCATGTGCAGTGTTTATGCATGAAGTAATTTTAGGTGATTATGGTTTTTAAAATTTAGGCTAATGGTTTGATTCATCACTTAGGCTTTTGCTAATTGGCTAACTGGGCTGAATGCCTCGACTGATTAATGAATCACAATTACACGGTCCATTACAAATCTTGGGGATACCAGTTTAATTTGACGTATAGATATGCAACTGGATATCACAATCGACAAAATAATAATGTACTTATGAAATCGTTATAGCCTGGTTTCATACATGTTCAGTATACATGTATTAGAAAATGGGTTTTCTGCAATTTTGTATATTACTTCATATCATTCAACATTGCAATTGAGCATATAAGCTACGGAGTACACTGCTCCAAATGTGCACGAAATATCTACAGGTTGGCTTTATTGTGTTTAGGCTATCCTATTCAACCTAACCTATAAATGTACCCCCTGATTTAGCTGCTCCTTAGTCTGGCAATCACTATCAGTCTATGAGCCATTAGGAGAAGTTCTCTGTCTCGTGTTGTGTATGCTGGAGCAGGACAGCAAAACAGGGCATATTTCGTAGTGCTATCATAACATTTTTGCAAATTAATTACAAGATTTATGAAATTCCCACTGATCAGCAATAGTTGAAATAAACTTCTAAAGTTAACCGTAGTGTTTTCAATAGATTTTTGATCAGATGTATCTTCGATTCGAGGATTAATCTGTTAATTATAAAAAAAAGTGTTTTCATGTCCCATATACATGTACATGTTATGTAAATATGCAATTATATAAATGTAAATTACATAATTGTACACGACAGCAATTAGTAAAAGTAATTTTGTGAATTTTCACCAGTATTTAAATAAACGTTTTATATATTTAGGTAAATTGCTTCGTTTCCAATAACCGAAAATTGTGCGATGTTTTTTGTGTAAACCTGGCATGACAAAGTACCTTTGTTCATTGTTAAATATGGGCCAAGAATAAAGTGGCTCATTCAAGGTTTCCTGTTACCTCTTTACCCTTAATAACACTTGATTTCTAAGCAGATTCATTATTAATTTATCCAAACTCTCCATAATCTTATTGTAAGATTGTGCTTTCATTAGGCCCTATTAGTTACTGTGAAAATATTTGCTTAATGTTGGAAGGCATTGAATAATTCTAAAAAAAGTTCCATATTATCCTTAGAAAATTGTAGCTACATGTATGACGATTTCATCATTTCCGTGTTAAAAATTGCGAAAATGTAATGTACATGCACATATAATTAGACATGAAGATAACCTGCAATAGGTTTGCCAATATTACAGCAAGCGGCTGTAAAATATTGAAATGATAATTATGCATAGTTTTTCAATATAGCAGGGTCTGTTTTTTTCTTTTCAATAATTAGATAAGTAAACATTGCTCCAAATTCGCTGCGAATGAAATTGGTGTCGAAATAAGTTCGACTTCTATTTTTGTTGCAATTATTCTTGCAAATGATTCGATGAAAATTAGTCACTTATTAATGATATTGAGCATTCTGTGTGTTCAGTCAATAAGATGCTCTATTGGATAATCGATTCGGGAATGATTTCGCTTCAGTGGCTCACAAATTATCGTTGGAAATCGTAAGAATATAATCATGTAATTTGCTGAGACTAAACTCATGGAAATTGACATCTATTATAGCTATTGTTTGCTTGTAATTAAAATGTTCAAAAATTTAGTGCTGCATTGCATGAATGTGGTGCTAGTTTGCGGTAAGTGGGCATGTCGTTATAATCGATAATTCAGCCAATTTTCTCTAATGTTTATTGGTTGACTTGATCCAATTCCTGTGGATCTGATTCTTTCGTTATCAAAATTGTGCATTGCTCTACAATTGTAGTGACCGCAATGCTAAAGACATTTTGTCCCTTGTCATTTTCGATTCTAGCAGTTACATCATTGCTTTCTATTACTACATGTGAACCATATAAGAACGTATTTCAAATGCAAAACTCCAGGAGTTTCTCAATTTCTATAATCTGTTCTTAACTCTTTAAACAGCTTTTTTAACAATTTTTTGTAGCGAGGAAAGGTGTTTACGATCACCATGCATGTATATCAGTAAAATGTTACTAGGCTAAACCACGATCATAAATAACGTCTTGCAAATATGTGACAATTCATCTATCACAAATTGTTTGTTAAATAATTGGGTGGGGGTGTTGAGGAAAGCAGCTATGGGATTAATTGCTTGCTGAAATGGTGATCATATGAATGTGGAAGTTATAACAAGTCCGAGTTTTATATAGGCAAGAATAAAGCGGAAATGGGTGGAACAACATTTATTAATAAAAAAGTGAATTATAATTCTTCCCGTATCTTAAACACTGTCGCAAGTTTCATACTATTTTTTATGTAAATAAATTTTTATAGATTATTTCCTTATAATTTTCGTGTAAATCAGTGAGAAATATCTAGAGCAATCCAGCGCTTTAGGTGCAAAAACTTTTTAATTTCTAATATTGCAGTAAAAAATCGTTTCACCACAATGCTTGCAATGTTATGCAATATCGCTTCGTTGTCAAATAGTGTGGGAAAGTGAGTAAAGGGGGTGTGTGCTTATTCACACTTATTTTGAAGGTTAGGCTTGCAGCTTAACAGCTTTTTATTGTTTGTAGATAATTTGTATTTATTTATACCTCATGATGTTGTCAGTTAGTCGAGTTTAATCTGTACAGTGAGCACAATAGCTGTTTGTATGAGTCTGTCAATAACGGTGGTACATTATTGTACCTCAGTAATACGAGCTCGTACCAACCTACATTCGTGCTATGCTAATAATCGGTATTGCTAATAATTATCTTATTGTATTACTTTGACTTGGAAATTCGCATTTGATAACTTTTGGACTAGAAAGTGCAAGTGTGCTTCTGTCATTGTCTCTAGTGAAATGGCGCTAGGGAAATTTCAAGTGGTAAGTGAATGACATTTTTTACGGCTGCTGGTCTTTCTCAAGAAGACATTATTTTGTCATTATTTTTCAACATTACTTAATATAGATCGCTTATACATGTATGTGCACGAGTTTCAGTGCATGATTTTGATCGTATGCATGAATTATCACATTTACTCTACACATTTAGGAAAGCCATATCATTGTAGTTTACATATGAGCTCTTTAATTATAGCACGCATATATAGAAAATCATAATATGATGTCGTTCGTTATCTGATATGTAATGCTAGATTAATATGATGATAATTTATCAATATAAATAATCAAACCAAACTATGACTATTCCCTAGTAACCAGAAAGTGTTGGCCCAACATTGCATTCATGTTGGCATGCCAACCCAAATTCGTTGGCCCAACATT
>JAQFYZ010003438.1:0-13459 GCA_034695085.1 Cylindroiulus punctatus | reverse complement strand
TATACAGAAATTGCTGGAATCAAAAATTGCCAGTAGTGATACTGAAACCTGCAAGAACATTAAGGTAAGCTACCAAAAGTTTTAATTGCTATTCACGTGCCAAACTTTTGAACTATAAGATCATATCTATCATGGGTAAATGCTTTGATCCAATGACAATTTAGAACAAGGTAGAATTCATATGTGCTAGTGATCGACTATGCTTACTTTGGACATTTGATGACTAAGTGTCCTTAAATTTAATTGAAAAGGGAACAGTATTACTTGTATATTTTTGTGTGCACGGTGCATGGAAGGGCTAATTTTCCTTTTCATTTCTTATAATTTTATTACATGTGGTTTCTGCTCATTTTATTGAAATTTTGTTTCTTGGATGCACGGTCATGTACTACACGTAATAAAAAAGCATGCAATCTTTTCTGCAACATTTCTCCTCACAATTCCTCAATATTACTTTATTAGCTGGTGCTTGCCCACACTCTGAATGTTCCTTCACCCGCTTGAAATCCTTTTTTTCTGAATGCTTAATTGGAAATCAAATGTCACTGATATCACTACTCCTTAGCTTCACTAAAAATCCTCTTATCGTTTAATCTCCATTCTTCGTTTCATGTTCAGTGTGTACTTTTAACATGGGGCAATTAGATGAGATATGTTGCGCTTGTATGTTTTGTATGAACCTGTGTGTGCAACAATCGCAATATCGTCTTTTATTTATTTGGATGGAAATTTGAAATCTGATTTAAAGTAGTTCACAAATTTCTTATACAGTAATTAGTTCACTGAAGTAATTATGTCAGCTAAGCTTGTTGAAAAATTTAATTTTTTGTATCAAAGCTGGCAACACATTTTGTATATATAGCCCTGTGCTCCAAATGTGCACATTTTTTATATTTGAACTCATCGACTACAATAAGAGTTGAGTAGAGTTTAGTGACAGTTTTGCTAGCTGACGGAAATTATTCTTTTTATTTTTTTAGATTTTTTTTTTGATTTGTGCACATTTAGTATAGGGATAATAAGTGGGCTTCTCCTAACGACTAGTAGGTTGGCAGTGGCTGCTGTCAGTTAGGAGCAGTGAAAGCGGACATAACATTGATAGGATGTTTGGGTTTGGTTTGGTTTTTGTTAAGTTAATTGAGAATCGAGTTGAGGCATATATGACTATGCAAAAGTACGTGTATATTGATCCTACATTTTACCTTATAAAAGTTTTTCATTTAGAATGGTGGCTGATGTTTTTCATGTTTGATACCGAAATTGTATTCATATTTAGTTTGCCTTGCGTTGCTATACTCGATAATAACAATCTTATTAAGGACTTGCTGAACACACCCAACAAAACCACATAATGTGAACACCTAGTTAAATGCTAGCTTGATGTTGAGTTACTTACCTCTAATTTTAGGTTCGAGCATTTATTTTATTTTTAAATAAATCATTGATATATAATATCAAGCAAAAATTAGCATATAATATATGCTAATATACATAAGTGCCTCTAGGTAATGAAACCTATTTTATACACTTGCATATGGGTTATTCCATAATTGATTCTTTCACTTTGGGCTTCAAGGGACAACTTCAAAAACGCACGGGTGTTTGTTCTTGGCCTTCGACCCGACCTTTTATGAGTGATCCAACCACAAATTTACGAGGTTCTGGTGGTGCTTTTGCTAATTCATGTATAGTGAGTATGCTTGATACTTTCTGCAAGCATAACAGTTTGGGGTTTGGATAGTACTTGTTTTCAGTTATATTCGAATTTCTGGCAATATCAATGATACTCATAAATATGCATGCTCTCTTGGTGACTCATGTAGTGGCCTATGATAAACTGGGATTTTCTGCATGAATACTGCAAACACTTTGCAATTCTTTCAACTTTTCTAATTCCATCACTCAGCCTTATGCTTTAAGAATATTTTCTGAATTTAAAATAAGATTTATGATCATTTATGCTTATTCTTTCGCATTGCTCAAGTCTGTCATTTTTAATACATATGCTATACTAACACAGGACAACATTCGGGCTTCTACGGGTTCAGAGCTAGGCCGAGAGATTTCAAAATACATTAAGGTATGTTTTGTTAGGTTTAACATTTTACTGTAAATTATACGAATTTCTGATAAAAATCATAATACAGTGTAATGTGACAAGGGGAAGCTATAAGGTTGACCATTCGCTTACAAATTGCAATGAATTAATTCTTTATATTTACCAGAAATGGTAAGAACATTCCACGAGAAATATTCTTCTGTGCACTACATACTTAATGTTTACAATAACAATAATACTTTCCAGGTATCTGTTATTTTTACAATCAGCCACATGTTTACTGCTGTTTGAAGTTATTCCATTTCGAAATAAGAGCTGTTGTTATGTTTAATAGGCTGGCTTTACCTTTCTAATCACCATATTTTTCTATCATAATTTTTGAAGAATAGGGATAGTTGGATATTTCTGCTTTTTTGATTTTCAAAACAAAAGCACCGCCAATTTAGCTAATTTATATGTTTGTTATTTTATTATTTCAACGTATTGTTAGTGTTTTTTAATGAAAAAAACTATTTGTAATGCATTTGCTAATCTAAATACTTCCCTGGAGTTAATTGGTCGTTTTTACAATTCTTGAAAATTCATGCTAGCTGCTAATTTAACTGCTTTCATCTTTATAGGTAGCTCATCAGGTATCAAAGGCATTAAAGGTTGCGTTATTTTCTTATGTTTAAGCCTGTGCACAATTTCTGTTTAATTTGCACTTGTGCATTTAGTTTGCGTTTAATTTATTACGCATTGCATGATCAAGTGCATTTACTAAGCTCGGTAGTCTCACGTCGTTTCAGTTTTATTTCGCGTATTTATGTTGAAAATAAATCCACACATTTACGTTTACAAAAGCACTTGCACCATTTACAAAAGCACTAGGTTATGCTAAAGATGTACCCAGGGCTCATAACAGACAGTCGAAAAGCACTTTCTGTCAAATGAGAGAGTTGATGCATTTGCAAAATTGATTCAAGAATTCATAAAAGTTAGGTGACACAGAACTTTTTGTCTTTTATCACACATATTTTTGATAACGCAACTTGAATATTAAGAATATTAAGATTTGTGCTTTGTGTCGAATAACAACCAGTGTGGCATTACTTTGTTGCATGAGCAGACCTGCATGGACTCATGTCAGGATAAGTCTCCCTGCTAGTATATTTGAATGTCAAAAAAGTCCAACAGAACAATGGGCATGATAAACTTAGCTATGGTATCCAATTTTGAGTAGCAAAGTTGGGTGCATTAATTCATTGGTAACCAACTACCATCGCGTCATGGTATCCAAAGACTACACCATTGTTCTACAACAAAATAAATCAATATGTCCATCTTGAGTGATTTGAATCCGTTTTCTAGTTAAATTCAGTAATTTATTTTCAGCATTTTTTAAACACAAACTGTTTATGCACGCAGAAACGCTTTGTTTCAAGAATGCATGGATGCATGGATTTGTTAGGAGGACAGGCAGCAATCACAATACACTACAATTTCGTTTTTGTATTTTGTGAATATGTAATAATCTGTGTGTTGCTGTTTGTTGTTTTTTATAATGTAAAATGATATTCTAGATCTATGCTCGTATGTCTCGGATGGTGTTAACCATTTTCATGATCCAGTTCCAGTATGGCAAAAAGCTCAACATTTATAATTTTGTTTGTTTGTTATTTTCTTTAGGCAATGCATGCCATTGATTGTAGCACACTGATCGGCTTTCTACCTACAATCCTCAATCAACTGTTCAATCTACTCGTGAGTGATATTAGCGAGGATATTGCCTTGGAAGTGGTCAGAGTCTTGATCCACATCGTTCACACTGTGTATGAAGTGCGCAAATCGGATATTCTTCACAGCTACGTTAAGGTCACTAGTTGTCAATTTTTACATCTTAATTTGCTTTCGTGCTGTTGGGTTGCTTTTATTTACTGCAATGCTTTTCAAATAGTTTGTATTCGTTACGGAACCTGTTAACTCGAACCGCAAGGCCACGATTCATGAAGAACTGGCCAAGAGCATTATTCGGACATTACGACCCGCAAACACCGATTTTCTGGTCATCAACAAGTTTCTGCGCCATTCTTGGTTCTTTTTCCAAATTCTTGTTAAAAGCATGGCGCAACATCTGCTAAATACAGGTCGGATTAAGGTAGGAAAATGTTAATTTTCTTTCTGTTTTAGAAAATGCATGTCTGATTATTTGTGAAGTTTTTATCAAGTTTGCCAAGGTTGCATATCAGATGATTTGTGCAGTATTTTCCATCATTTTCACTTTATATAATTAGTAGTATTGTTTCAGATGCGTAGGCATGAAAGGTTCCCAGCAGATTACCAATTTCGAATTCAGGGTTTACTGAATGGGGTAATGCCCCATATTATTGACAAGTATAAAGAACTTCCTGAGGAAACGAGGCTTGCTAATCGAAGTTTAGCCTATTTCATAAAGGTGCATTGAACAATGATTTGATAATTTTATTGGTGTTCAATCCTTATTGGCTAATTTGCATGGCAGTTGCTACATGTATTTCCTTTTTTTTTTTAGAAATGTCTGACTTTTATGGACAGGGGATATGTATTTAAGCTAATCAATTTTTATGTGGACAAATTCAACTTGGGTGATCCTAAGGTAAATTGGAATCTCACAGTTTGTGATCAGATAAGTGGAATATCCTTAGCACGAAGGGCTTACATAAAATTTTATTATACAGTTACTGCAGGAATACAAGTTTGACTTTTTGCAAATAGTCATGTCACACGAGCATTACATTTCTCTTAATCTGCCGGTGATGCGAGGTGGATCTAGGCGTGGTGCGCAGCGCAACATGAAAGGTAATTAATCACTTTTTTAATACTTAATTATGTAAGTTTTTTTCTGAAAGCCAAAACTTTTCGTGCTCAATGTTTTTTGTGTTGATGCATTGTTCTTTTTTATGTTGTTGCTGAAAATGCCTAGCCATAAGATTTGTTGCTAATTTGCTACAGGAAAAAGTTCAGTAATCAAAAAATTGGAATTGGAAAAATCTACCAAATATATTTTAATACGGTGAAATACAGTTCAGATAGTAAAATAAGGTGCATGCTTAAATTGAATAGGCGAAACATGGGGTTTAGTTTTATGTATAAGCACATAAGTACATTCAGTAATCACGCATATTTTTTTATCTGTGTTTGGCTGCAGATGATGCCGATGCTGAATCAGGTAAGATGATACTTAGGATTGTGGCCTATGGTTCACTGCTAGTGCTTTTTTAATTCATTGCAGCTTGCATTTGAGCCACAAACTTATTTTCGCAAATTTCTCCTTTCTTTTTACTCTGTGGCTTTAGCTTTTGTCTTGGTTAAATGTATTGCACTTTTTATTATCCCATATTTGTTGTTGTCATTGTACAAAATACTAATCAGTTATTTTTCTGGTAAATTAGTATTTACTTCTTCTTGGATAAAGAACCGAAACAAAACATATTTGATAAATTTGAATTTCGAAAATTATGTATAGAATTTTTTTAAAGGGATCAAAGAAATGGAAGATAGCGATCAATTTAACCTTGTACAGCAGCATCAATATGAAAGTAACATAAGTGTGAATGTCATCTTTATTTTTGTCGATGAAGATCCATAGTTATATTTTTTAATTGGTGTTACATTTTCGACATCGGGACACCTTCCGGTGATAAGCAAAACTTTTTATTTTTGGAAAGTAAAACATAGTCTACATTTAATGCTTATTGGCATTGGTGGTTCTGAAAAAGTGTTCGCTATTTGGCAATAATTCAACATCGACACAAAGTTCATTCCACTTACTGATATTCTTGCTTTTTGCAGTTTTATTCCACAGCTGGTAGCCTTCAGCAACTTAAACAAAACTAGATGGCGCTATACCCTTATCACACCATAGAGATCATGAAATCTTGAGAATTTGTGAAGATTTTTACGCAATGATTAACTTTAAAATCATTTGCAATCCTAGAATCTGAACAGGTTTTAATCCTGCAAGATGATTATTTTGTGCAAATAACAGAATGCCTAATGAAACTGTCCCTTTTTACCTAGTAAACCACTTCAGTTTGAGGATGTTTTATTATTGCTGAAGGACTGCAGAAAATAATACAGTTCCCTAATTCCCTTTTTGCATAGATTGCTTGTAGTCTTTGAAAATGCGATTCTCATAAACTGTCTGCAAATAATCAATTAATAATTTGATAATTAATTGATAATGCCTGCCATTATCTCAGCTTAGCACTGGCATTAATTGCAAATATGGTTATATTAGATCTGGAACACGAGTATCGCCTTTCGGAGGAATTCTGTCGAAACCACTTCTTGGTGGGAGTGTTACTTCAGGAGGTAAAATTGGCATTGAACGAAGTCCGCGACGTCCGAAAAATCGCTGTCAGTGTTCTCAGGAACCTGTTAGCCAAACATGCGTTTGATGATCGTTACCAAACCAAGGTTGTAGTTTATTTAACTAATGGACATGTTTTCTCTCAGACTTGATCGGCTTAATTTTTCATACATATTTTTCAACCATATCATTTTTCCAGGCACAACAAGCAAAGATTGCTTCGCTGTATCTTCCATTTATAACGATCATCTTGGAGAATCTGAATCGACTGAATTGCCCAGAGAATGTGGCAGCAAGCTCATCCACAAGCACCTGCAATGGCTCGTTGACTGGCTTGCCGACTACTCCCATAGCAAGTCATGGTGTTACAAACAGCGTAGCTTCATTGGCTGCCATTGCAACTCCATTAACAACGCAACGCTTGCTTATGCATCGGTATACCATGGCTCCCGATGCCGTGAGCCAGCAAAATGATAGGAACAGGCGAGATTCCAGTTATCTGACCATGATTGCTGGTCAAGGTGGGTAGTGTTTGAGTAGGAAAAATTCTGTGTTTCCAAAATGAAAAACTATGGGTAGATTTTGGAGTCTTAATTTGCTGTGTTAATAAATAAGCCATTTGAATGCTTACAGCAAGTCTAGGCCATTCAACTCTGTCTTCAGGTGCCTCATCAACCTCCTTAAACAGCTCCTCCTCTACATTGTCGGCTGGCTCGCACAAAGAAACTGAGAAGGAAGCTAGCATAGTCAGCAAAAGCAAAGTCGATGGACGCCCTGGGCATAACAGGTATATTTTTGCACAGTGTTGATCGTATTTTTAAAATGCCGTGGTCGAAAATTGTAGCATTTTTTTGGTCTTAGGTCACAATCAGTACCTCTCAATACCGTGCGTTATGACAAACTGACACCAACAGAAGTAAAGGATCTGCTTTTATGCTTTCTGTACATTGTGAAAAATGTAAATGAGGGTAAGAATTTTGATTTATATTACAAGAAATTAATTCCTTTACAATCATAATTAACTAATTATTTTTTGAACAAAGTTTGATAGATATTTTAATTTTGTATTTATTCTGAAAATTGCACCTCATACATGTAGTCATATTTTGCATATCCAAGATAAGATTTAGTCAAGTGGTAATCTTTCATTATTCCATTCCATACAATTTGTAGAATTACTGATTGGCTGGTGGCAACAGTGTTCTGATTTTGACATTCTCGATTTTTTTCAAGTTTTGGAGTAAGTATATAACGACTGATTTGATTTGAATAAAGGGGATAAAGCTTAATTTGCAATAAACTTATTACAGAATAAGCCTTCAACAATTTAAATATCTCGGGAAAAAGCAAATAGTGAGCACGAGGTAGCTAAACTTACTGGCTATTTGTAGCTATCCATTTTTGAAGACCATAATGAAAATAATACCATGTATAATTTATTTAGCAAAGGAGATATTCAAAATGGTGCTACACCAAAATCTATGACATTACCAGCCAGAATTGTACCACCCCATTTTTCTAATGGAGGAAGTCGAACAATGAGTTCTTGCAGCGAAACAGTGGCAATGGGTAATTTTTAGAAAATATTTAGAAGTTAGTCTTCAGAGCAGGCAGCATAAACTTGTGTAATTGCTTTTAGAATCAGCAGTTGATGCTGACAGTCGACACCGGGCTTTGCTTGAAGCTAACATTGCAACTGAAATAGGATTCATCACGCTTGATCTGTTGGGTCTTTATTGTTTCCATCTAAAGGTTTGTGTTCACATTGAAGGACAGCTGTTTTATCTTTTGAATAGCAAGTGGCTAATCGAATTAATCGGTTTCAGGAACAACTTCTTGAACATGATGGTGATAATCAGATAATGAAGAAAGTATTCGATATCTACATTTTCTTTTTGCAAGTCGGTCAGTCAGAGAAACTTTTGCAGCACGTTTTTGCTGCCATCCGAGCATTCATTGCCCAGTTCCCGGTGGCATTGTTTCAGGGCAGTGCAACGTTGTGTGGGAAACTTTGCTACGAGGTAATTCTTTTTGTAGCTGGTTTTTGGTTTTTTCAAAAGTGATATGACATCATATTTCAATTGATGTAGATTCTGAAATGCTGCAGTTCGCACCTTTCCACCACGCGAAATGAAGCTTGTGCCATATTATATTTGTTAATGAGAGGAAACTATGAATTCACAAAAAGAAAAGGAATAACACGAGTTCATTTACAGGTAACCTAATCAACTGAAGATTTGTGAAATACAACAGTGTTTGCTGACTCTCGTGCCAACGCCAATATTATAAAACTAAACTAACAATCATGCATATTTTAGGTCATAATATCTGTGTCCCAACTACTCGGTGAAGTTACTGGCTTAAATTGCAATAGGTTTCAAGAAAGCCTCTCCATTATCAACAATTATGCTAACAGTGATAAAGCAATGCAGTCTAACAGTATGTATTCTGCTGATGCATGCATTATTCATAAACAATCAAAATA
Source organism: Cylindroiulus punctatus (assembly GCA_034695085.1). NCBI lineage: Eukaryota > Metazoa > Arthropoda > Diplopoda > Julida > Julidae > Cylindroiulus > Cylindroiulus punctatus. Next base: position 4,585 of record JAQFYZ010003438.1, on the reverse strand, counting down.
AATGTCAGCGTTTTCAGTTTGGTGACCTGATTGCATTATTGTTGTTAGGTTTTCCGACTGAAGTTAAAGATTTAACGAAACGAATCAGGACAGTTCTGATGGCCACCATGCAAATGAGAGAGCATGAAAGCGATCCAGAAATGCTAATTGATTTGCAGCACAGTCTTGCCAACGGTTATGCAGCCACTCCCGAACTTAGAAAAACTTGGCTTGAAAGTATGGCCAAAATTCACAAGAAAAATGGTGACTTGTCAGAAGTAAGTACATATCCTCTATTTACTGAGTAATAAGTATAATTAGTATTGGTAAGTGTGTTGCCTTTGGTGCATAATATTGCAACTTAATTTCTGTGATTTAATGTTTTAACGAAAATGCATGGTTCTTGTTATTGATAGGCTGCATTCTGCTATATACATGTTGCTGCATTAATAGCTGAATATCTGAAACAGAAAGGTCAGTTACGTTGTTATTGTTTCTGTTAGAAAAACACTAGCAATTATAAAATAAGTGATTAAAGAGCATCTGTTGAAATGTTCAAATGTCTGATACTTTTTTTATCCAATGGGTATTTAGGTATTTTTGAATATGGATGCAAGGCGTTTGCAAGCATTTCTCCTAGCATATTACGGGATGAGTGCTCCATCAAAGAAGACTCTGGAATGCAAGATACGCAATACACTGAGGTATATATTTACAACAGTGCAGCTTGACATACTCACAAAAAAAAAATCATTTGCAACTGGTCAAGTTCAGTTTTAAAAAGCATATTATTGGTTTTAACAAAAGAAAATCAAATGGTTTTTCTTTATACGTAGGAAACCTTGGTTGAAATGCTGAGAGACAGTGCCGAAATGTTGGAGAAAGCAGAACGCTATGAGCTGATCGTTGATATCGCAAAAATCCTCATCCCGATCTATGAACGACAAAGAGATTATGAAGTAAGAATTTGTATTTTGGATGGTGATCCAATTGATTGTGTGTACATATTTATCATAAGTTTGCAACGTGTGGTCAACCTGTATAAACATTTTTAAATGTTACAGTCACTATCAGAATGCTACAAGAATCTATACATTGGATATGACAAAATCATCGAAGTCAACAAATCTGGAAAACGGTTACTGGGGAAGTTCTATAGAGTCGCATTCTTTGGCCAGGTATAAAATAACTGATTATTTGGCATTCAACAGGTTCACAGACCTGAAACACGTTGTTGATGTGGCTTATATTTGATATTGCTAATGTGGCATGTAGAGCTTTTTCGAGGAAGATGCTGGGAAGGAATACATCTACAAAGAACCAAAAGTAACCAGTCTTCCAGAAATTTCTGAACGGCTGTATTGCTTGTTCTGTGAAAAGTTTGGCAAAGATGCGGTGAAAATGATCATGGATTCTGTAACTGTATGTTTTCAATCCACATTCCGGTGACATGAAATTGAATCTGTAAACCAGATGTACTAATTTAGCCATATTTTTTATGTACTAGGTGGATCAGAAAGACCTTGACCCAAAATATGCATATATTCAAGTCACGCACGTAACTCCATATTTTGAGGAAAAAGAATTGATGAATAGAGTCACTGAATTTGAAAGAAACAACAACATTTGTCGCTTCATGTTTGAGACACCATTTACCTTGGGAGGAAAGAAAGCCAGAGGAGCCCTGGAAGAACAGTGCAAACGCAAAACTATTCTTGCGAGTAGGTTGTTTGACTCGTCAGGTCGAATTGCAAAGCGTTTCTAAAGATGCATTTGCGCTACACCATAAAATCCTATCTTTCAGCCCTTTACCCATTCCCTTACGTCAAAAAGAGAATTGCCGTGTTTTCAAAAAATGTGCTGGAACTCTCTCCTATTGAGGTTGCGATTGAAGAAATGGAAACTAGAGTTGCCGAACTCAAAGAGGTTGTTACACCAGCAGTACCCGATTTGATAAAATTACAACTAAAGCTGCAAGGGAGTATTAGTGTTCAGGTAACCAAACCTTCCTGGTAATTTATTTGACAAATTATCATTATTATCGTCAACAACCTGTTTAGGAAAGCCCTTACCAAATTTTCAAAGAAATTTTATCTTAAAATTCACATAAAATGCATATACTTTATAGAGCTTCTATTTCGATTACCTAATCGTTTCAGGTTAATGCTGGGCCAATGGCGTATGCAAGCGTATTTCTAGATGATAAAACTGCTGGAAAATACCCAAAAGAAAAAGTGTGGGAACTAAAAGAAGTTTACAGGTAACTTGACCTTCAGATTTAAAGACCAGGTCGCATCTGGCCAGCACAGCAATTTATCATGCATTAAAATTACTTTCAGAAATTTCATAAGGGTGTGTGGCAAAGCACTGGAGCTCAATGGCAAATTGATTAGCTCCGATCAGCACGAATACCACGAAGCCATGAAATCCAATTTCCGGGAGCTTGTAAATGCATTGTCTGATATGCTTCACGAAAAGGTAAGTAAGACTTGATGTGAATGGTTATTATGCTCATCATTACATGCAGTGACACATTCACCTACTGTAATTTCAGTTTTATGAAGAAAAAACCTCCAGTCCCGGAAGAAATTCGTTAATCTTTTTTAATTATATCAGTGCTACCCCTGGGTCCAGTACTGCATAAGGTATCAAATGAATTTTAACGAATACAAAGTTGATGCAGTTTACCTTTGAAACATTGAAGGTTGACTTCCAAAGAATTGGCCTACTAGGAGCACAGCATTAAAAAAATACCCTGTGTCTTTAAAAAAGTATGGACCATATTTCCTTTAAAATTATGGGGAAAATGCCTAAAATTTGTGCAGTAATATTGTCCAGCCATTCATACGGTGCGTTTTCCATACTCCAATGGTGCCTTAATTTCAATCTCCAATGATATAACCATTCATAAGAAATGACCATTTACCAAAATTATTGGTTCGGTACCATTGGACAAATGAAAAGACAAAATGTGTGCTTGCATTCATTGAAGATGAAGCAAAGGTGTAAAGAGCATGAAATTATATTTTTACAGTGGTCAAATGTTATAAAATACTTGGATGCGCAGTGATTGGCGAAGCAAACGAGGCATTTTTCATTGCAAAAGTCTGGCCATGTATGGGCTTGTAAAAAGACCAGCACGTGTTTTTTTTGCATTACACAAGTTGTTTTAAATCATGTAAATTGTAAATATTAGTATAATGCTTGAAGCATATAGTTTTATGAGTTTTTGTATTTTTTAATTGAAATTCAAGTGTATAAAATAGAAGGTGTCATTCAAGTTTTTGACATGCCAAAAGGTTTTGTCCCATATATTAACTACCGAATGACGCTCGCTTAAACCAGACTAATTTAAAATCAATTGCCAAAACGTGGCCCGATGCTATTGCATCTGGTCGAGTTATGCCGTACTTGTTACGATGCTGAAAAATATGTTGATATCAGCAGATAGATATTTTAACTGTAAAAACGTCAAGTTGAACATGATTAAAGGAAATTAACATTTTTATTGTCTGTAATTGGCATGATGATTAGCTTTGCTATAAGGAATTAGTTTTGGTTGCTTGTTTCATATCAACAAGCCTGCAATGATTCTCTTGCATACCCTTATTCTGATTTGATTTATTTTCGTTAGTCTGTAAAATGCCAACAATTTCTTATCATTATCTGAACATGCAAAGTTTCCTCCCCTCTGGCCCTCAGAAATGTGCCTAATTATTGGACTTCTAATTGAAGCAGTACGATATACATGTAACATATAGGTATCGCGGATCATCCAATGTTCGATACCCGCCCTAGAATACAGGATCATCTTTGTCTGAATCCCAACCCGATGACTCAATTACAGGATGGTCAAAATCTACCTCTACATCATACTGAAAATCTGGGTCCCCAGGTTTCTTCCTGTTCGCCTCGAATATTTCGTTCATAATGTCTTTCTTTCTCTGTAGTGTGTCTTCGTCAACTTTATTTAGATCCTCGTCAGGATTAACCGAAAATTCCTTGTCAATACTGTCCAAAATTTCTTTCAGAGCAAATCCCTTCATATGTTCTTGGATAATTCGTGCGAGCTTCTCCAGTTTGATGCGGGAGACCGAGCTCAAGTATTTCTCGTGCTTCTCCATCAGCTGCTCAATTAGTGGCTTAACGTTGGAAGTCTTGCTAATGTTGTAAAGAGGCATTATTCTCTCGTGCAGCTTGCCATCTTCATCTTTATAGTATAAAATTATAGCAGGTGGCACGAAACGAACGCCGCATTTCTTTACTGTTATTTCTGAAGACATGATACATGTACTAATCGATCATTTTTTCCAAATTGGATTGGATTGGATTTGATGTAGCGAATCCTTTGTGCGAACCTGCAACACAACAGTCAAAACTAATTTTTTTATTGTCATATCGCTGCACAGAATTCTTTACAGTATTTTAGTCAACTTTCACCATTTACCATACACGTGTTTGGTGTTTGTATTTCTTCTTGTGGAACGGAAGCACCAACTGAACATACATGTACATCACGTATGTCCATGCTACGGAAGCGCTGAGCGACATGGTGGGTGCGTGAGTAGGGGGGTGATGCGCGTGAGCGTTAAGCCTACAGAAAAGC
>JAQFYZ010003437.1:0-13465 GCA_034695085.1 Cylindroiulus punctatus | reverse complement strand
TCCATCAAATGCAGATGCAAATATGGCTCTAGTGATTACTGATGTCAATGAATGGCTGCATCCCACATGGCAAAATTGTGAATAAAGTTGTTAAACATGCACCTGCCAATTTTTTAGTGGCAAAGGGGGGATAAACTTTAAAATGGTGGCGTAATTTTTAGGGGCAGGGGTAGGGCTGTTGGTTACTGTGTTACAAGGAGGGGGGTAAAAAATGAGAAAATGTGGTGGCGTTATTTATGTACGCTCCCATAGTAGGAGGGGGGAGAGCTCTGACATTTTCGAGAAAGTGATGGCTAATATTTGAACGTCCCCCTATAGTGGATGTCGTTCATGTTGTCGGTCGTTGGTGTACGCTACGAGTACTCCTCGTATTGGGGCCTAGTTTTCTCCCAAATCCATATCCGTCATATCGCCCCTGAAGCCAGTGACATAAAATCTATATTAGGGCGCCTGCTATGAAATCCGATTCCCCCCTTTTTGGGTCACGCCGTCCCCGTCCATGCAGCGGTCGTGTAATAGCCGTGGCGGGCGTTTATTCCCATTGCCAGGTGTGAAGACGAAGTGCGGAAACCGCCAAAGGACGCCTATTTTCATCCCATTTCCTAATTAATTTTTTCGGCGCCCCCTGGCGGCGCGGCGCGCATATTTTGCCCATAGGGCTCCCAGCTGTCAATCAGCTGGCCAATGAACATAATGGGTCGCTAAACCGCAAATGAGCGTGACCGACAGCCTCGCCGTCTCACGTGCCTGCCACGGCACCGTCGGCGACCAATGGGCGGCCGCCCTTGCCGTGACGTCACCCGCCCTGGCCCCGCCCCGTGACGTCACGCGCCCTGGCCACGCCCCCTCGCCCTCCTCGTGCGGAACGAGCACGCGGCCACTGACGAGCACATGGGCTCGTGCCACAACGCCGCATGCACGCCACCTGAGCCCCACCCAGTGGCAGAGCGACGAACTACTGAGCAGTTTTTGAACGTCTTACCTGAGACATCAGCTGCACCCAGGAATGTCGCTGTTGACTCGAGGCAGTGCTTGAGTAGTGCCCGTTTCGCCGGTATCCACTTCGACCAGAAATCAAATATACACATATAGCGATTTTTTGCTGCCGCCGTTAATGTGATGTGCGACTAATAATCAGTGCCACGGGTGGTTCCATCAATTCGCTCCGAGGATTCGGATTTGGTTTTTTTTCGGGAAGTTTAGGGATTTCACTCGCCTGCACCCATGAATATGGCCGTCTCCAGCACGCTGAACATGCGCCCGATATTCGCTGGATATCCGTTTCAGGGTGAGTTTCGGAGGTTGTCATTGATCCCTGGCCCATCTTTATGCAGTGATCATCATTGGAATGTCACGCGCATTGTGTGATCGTTCCATGTTATAGCATGTGCGCGTGTGCATCGTATGGTTTTAAAAATAACGTATGATGCACGTATTGTGGCCAAAGACTGCTTGAGCAAAATGCGTGAATTCGCTTTAGCCTGCAGTGGAAATTCGGTTGGGAATGGTGTATTGGCCCTTAATGCACGAATTGTCCATTTGACGTTAGCATCCAAAAGTAGCACCAGAAGCCCTATGCTTATTCACGTTTTACCTATTCCATATCTGACTTATTTTATTTTTTAATTTTTGGAATTTAGGCGCAAACTTTGGCAACATGGTGGTAGACGAATTTCTAAAATAACCACTTATTAATTTTTGTTTAAAAGTTTTAAGTTGAAAAATAAGCCAGTAATGACATTTTAGTAAGAAGTGAACCATGCAGACTGCTCATCACTTGCTGGATGTTTAACCACACTAAATGTCAAGGGAATTGAAGTCTTTGAATTATCAGGGAATTTGAAATGATATAAGTAAGGTAATTTTCATGGAAAACCGGGGTATGCACTTTAAATGGGTAAGCTACACTTTTAACTGGCTTGGTGTGTTCATAAATGCAGATGATACGAACAGATGAATAGATGTATGCACAAAAAGGAAGAAGCAGAAAAATGTTTAAAGAGAGAATGACAGTAACATGGTCGCAAGATTTAAGAAAGCAAAACATATTCGCATTATCACAAAATCTCTACGCGGGATTCATTTAATTATACGTGTATATAGTGAAAGTGAACTGGATGTCATTTAGTAATAAGGTTGTTACAAATTTTAGTAGTTATATTTCATTTCGTAGTAAATGCACGTGCAATGCTAATCAACAAGAAAAGCTCAGGGGAATTTAAGGTAACGTGCATGACTTGGAAATCAGGGAAATAAAAACAATTGTGAACGTGTGGTCACCCTGGTTAGTCCTTTCTGGTGCATTATAAACCTGCATCAAGAATATCCACGTGCCCTCAACAAGTTTATTCAGCTATACCACCTGCACTGTAAATCTATGGTCATTTAGTGTGTAACCGTATATAAGTTCATTTAGGGACAAATCAATTACCTGCTATTTTAAGCGAGGGCAATATAAGCTTATATCCATGCATAGGTGGGTCAAGCCCAAACGCCCCTTGGGCACTTCGGTGCATTACTTTCTTTATTGTTTTATGCACTGTGTGACCCGAATACATGCAGGTAGGTGCATGTAGTAGTGCAACTTTAGCGTATAGTGCATTGTATATTGCTTGCATGGGGACCTTCAACGGTCAATAGGTCGATACCGACTATTATAAGTTATCCAAAAATTCTAAAGTGTTCAGTAATTCAAATGGAAAACCCATCCATCAGTACCCATTACACGCATGGATCAGATATACTATAGGTATATGTCTATGTCAAGCAACATGGTTATGGTCTGAGTGATTCGACAATATTTTTCTGAATTAAATTTAAGTCTCGAACTTGATGCTATATATTTTAAAACAGCCACTGCAATTACAAGGTAAATGCTATGCTGAGATCAGATTTTGCTAAAAATTATTGTGCTTGATTGTTTCGTGTAACATAATTCAGTTTTTACACCATGATTTTCGAATATGATTTACTTCTCAATCACTTTGAAAGATGGTTAAAGAATGACCAACTATTGCTTATTCCCAATTGATTACAAGTATTTTCATTATGAACGTTCATGAAAGGATTTACATTTGACTTTGTTTTATTTTTTCTTAAAATGAAAAGTCTTTGCACATTGAGAATACTTTGTATTGTATCATTTATTAATTTCGTTTTGAAAATAAAAAATAGCTTATGATACTGGCTATGACTTAGCTTATGAAACACCGGGAAAACTTAACGAATTTCTAACAAACCTTCATATACATTACTGTAAATACCTGTACACCACATTTTCTATTTAACGTTATATTAGAATTTCATTTTCCCTTAAAGGAAAATGGTCTTGGCAATTAATACTGTATATCATCATTAAAAAGTTTAGTTGAACCTGAATAAAATAAAATAAACTCCTGGAAAACTCAAGGAATTCACAAATCTGGTCAATATAATACCGGTATATACTGTATAAATGAATACATTCAATTTTCCAGTACATACCACTGACTACATTTAAGTAAGATTTCGCGATATAATACGCCAAAAAATATTTCCAAAAATGTATGCATGTACAGTATATCCCCTCTGTTATGGTTCTGTCAATGTCCTAATTGCCTAAAACGCCGGCAAGGATTAGAAATATAGGATTTAGAAGCTTTTCGTGTTATCTTCGTGTACATGTTGTAGGAGATTTTTGGGAATCCTTTTGTGCACGGTCCCAACTCCTCCCATCCATATAACGCTTGTTTCTCAATCGGAGCACCTTCACCCCCTGCCATTTCACCCTAGCTGTTTGGCACCCAAGAGCCCCCCACCCTCAGGGCCTCTTCATGTTCCAAGAGCGCCTCTTCGACCTTCCAAATTAGTTTATTGTCCCATCATTTTCAATTTGCTCGTGGACAGGTATACAACGGGGCAAATAAAACACGGCTAAAAACAACTGGTCACTTTGTGAATTTTACGTGAGGCCTGCATTTTCAAAGAGCCTACCCGGGTGTATTGAGCGAGGGTCCATGAAAATAAAAGTAGGCCTATGGGCCCAATCGCGAGGTCATTAGGTGTCCATAAAGTGGCACGCGGACGAATTAGTTCGACGATGGTCGTTATGTGGCGTAAAATAATAAAATTAAAGCGAGAGGAATGTGGTAAATGACTCAATTCTGATGTAGGGCCTACCTGCATCTCAATCAAGTTTAGCTTGCATTACTGTTATGGTCCATTTGATCTATAAATAACATCAGTTTTCTGAGAAGTGGCCCACTAAATCGTTTACTGCCATTGCTATCTAATTTTAGCAATTTCTGCTGATGAAATCGAAGCTAATTATAAAGTTTAGTATACACATGTACACTAATAATATACAATGTATATTATGAGTTACACTTCGAATAACAAGTGATATATGCAGTCTTAATTTAATATACGAGAAAATCTAAATGAAAATTGAACGACGGAAAATTTTACAATTATTACAAAGAAATATTTCGCTACTTTAAGTTTCATAAAATAATTAATAGGCTATGTTCATTTCTTGTAATTTTAATAAAATATTTAGGGATATATGTATACCACGGTCAAAATTCAATCATTCAGCAACACACAATTTTACAATATTCACAATTTATAAAATAACAAATTCGCATGCATGCTCGTTTTTTCCAATTTTAATCTGATATAATACCGGTATATTGTTTGTTGTTCCTTGATATTATATTAGAAGAAATGAGTAAGCTGATTTAATTATTTTATAAAAATAGCCTTACGCGAAATTGTCCTGAGTGTTTTAGCCTATTGATTAATACTCAGTACTTTTTCTAAAATAATTAATGAACACTTCATGAGGAATTAATGACTATAAAATAATTTATAAATGTTGTAGAGTTTTGTATCGTAGCGCACCATATTTTTTTTCGTCTAATCTTTCGCCATTACACAGCATTTGTTAGTTAATTTTCATAAAATTCAGCTAAGTTTGTTAAAATGGTTTTATTGTTGCGTCTGATCGGAAAAGTGTACATTGAAAATCCAACAAATGCATGGCCATTAATCTAAATTCATGCAGTTTTCCCAACCCATGTCTGTTTTCTTGAAACAAAAATAATTTTGCCATTTTGTTGAGCCACAGATTCGCATCTTGTTTTCTATAATGGGAGTAGCAAACATGCAACACTAAATTTCGAATAATTGCTGTCGATTATCTTCCATTAACTCTCTTCTGGCGCGCTATGTACTTGATTAATTTAGACTGTTGGTTAAGACATAGCGGCGGCAACATGGATAATTTTTTTGGCCAAATTTGTATTAATGAATGCGGGGGTGCCTTTGACGGGCCGCCTTGGCTGACATCTGATGTGAGGGATTTGTCACTGTTGCTGGACTGCCCGGCGACATATTGTCTTCCTGATCGTTTTGTTTTAAAGAAGTTTTTTTTGTCAAGAAGGGACTGGCTGCCATCTGCCCATCCCTTCTTTACATTTTTGACACGAATTCTTCGCTGACCGTTGGTCAATGGCACGGCACGCGCTCATTCTTGACCTGTGTCCAATAGTGATGGACCCGGGACAGCGGCTTCTGGTCAGTGCATTTTAGGCATGCAACAATAGACCGTGCAAAGGGTTTATTTGAAAGTCGGCATTCATGCTATTGTCACATGCATGTCTCTGTAAACTATGAGACATACATGTACTGTATATAAATAGGGTTTGGATATTTAGGTGTGTAAACATATAGGAGGCATGGCATGGATCAATTGTTCGTTAAAGCAGTATAGATAATGTAGGAGTGACGGTTGCATTTCGAAATGTCAAATTTTTTAAATCCACTATACTTGTGGCGCAGTTGATATACCGATTACAACACATTTAGACTATTGTTCTTCCGGCCGGGCGTGAAATTTGGTTTCTTTAGTCTTACAGAAAGTATGCATGTTTCAAACTTTCTGTAATATGGAAATGTGCCCAAAAATACGACATCACTCCGAAGTTTTCCAAATCTTGACTATATAGGTTGATCATAAAGCCCTAGCTACCTTCATCACATTGAGGTAGGACCAAAATTAGAAAAGGTAGAAGAATTATATAGTTTTTATATCATACATTTGATTCACAGGGAGCACCAGCAAGCAGCGCTGTGACTACTTGAATCAAAAATGATGCATGCAGATGCAGAGAAAAGTCTTTTGATGCAGTTTTCTGATGCAGTTTTTCATGATACCAAACCACTTCTGACACTCCCTATGAACAAAATGCACGAGATGAAAAACGTTCTTCTACCTCTCCAAAATGTGATCCTTGTAAATACATTTTTTAAATGAGGAAGGACTTCACGATCACCCTGTACTAAAAGTAAAATTCAACAATTTGAGAAAATAAAAATCTTGACTTTCAATCCGGTGTTAGTTACTTCTCATTACCTAAGTAAGAATTAAAGCATCGATAGTTCTATTTGATGCATGGTTGCTATAGCGCACCGACGCATGGTTCCAGTTAAGATGATGATACAGTAATGCATTTAAAAATGGTTGCATGTAAATCTGGCGTTAGCAAATTGAGTATGCAATCCATTGAAGGGGCATCCGTAAACTACTTGATTATTTATAGTTTGTTTTTCGTTCACATTCTAGGACAAGGACGGGTGAATCAGCTGGGTGGTGTGTTCATCAATGGAAGGCCCTTACCCAACCACATTCGATTAAAAATAGTGGAAATGGCGGCCGCTGGGATTAGGCCTTGCGTAATTTCTCGCCAGCTCAGGGTGTCGCACGGATGCGTCAGCAAAATCCTCAATAGGTATCAGGTAAGTTTATCGAAAATCATTTATTTTAATATTTGATGTTTTCAACATTTCATACAGTATGTTTAGATTTCCGGTTGACTGAACTGTAACGCCTTCGATCGATGATCTGTAATATCCCGTCCACACTGTGATCCAGAACTCGTTTACCAACCTAGATGAGAGCACCATGCATGGGCTGATTTCATAAATCCGAAAAGCACTTTCGGATTCATGAAACCAGCTCATGTTTAGGTTGGTAATTTCGACTGGGTGCATCTTGTGAACGGGGTTTTATTATTATCATTATTTTTATAAAATCGTAATTCAAATGACTGAATTTGAATATGGTATTAGCCAGGGTATTATTGTTTCCATGCACGTTAAATGAAAAACAAAATCAAATTTCAACAATGCATGTCGTTCAGTGCGTGATTAGTTTCGCTATTGGAACAATTAACTCACCATTTTTATATAAAATATGAAATATAAAAATATGAGATGTGTAATAGAATGAGGAAGAATTCATGTACATGCACATGTATATAAACTTCGTGTTCAAATTATCCAGTGTATGTAAACTTCGTGTTCAAATTATCCAATGTATGTACTTAGCTGTTGACCTAACACTGTCGATATCACTATAGTGTTTGTTGAATGCTATTTATCTATTTGATGTATCGTTGTTTGTTTGCCTGTACACTTCAAAGGATAAGTGGTGCTTGAGCTTAGCGCTGCAGACTTAATTTTAAAAAAGTGACTAGGGGGCGCTTAGGTGTTCCTTTGGCGCCATTATAGTAATCCCCTACCTGTTTTATCACATCATGCCACCTTTTTCATCTCCTTCCACCCTTGCTCAACCACAACCCGCAATATTAAAAAAGGTAGTTCAAAGTGGTTTTAAGTAATTACGCAAAGGTGGTGCTTCTGTGCTTTTACTTCAACCTCCTGTCTTTTCTCATCCTCCAACAAGTTTAATTAATTTGCTAAGTCTTAGCACCTTGTTTTTTCTCTTGTAAGTCAATCTGGTTAGGAATTTTCATAAGGTGGAGGAAATTAATTTCTAGTTTACCGGGCTCGGGAGTTATGTTTTATGACAGGGGGGTCCGTTCACGGCTTCAGTTTTGAAAAAAAATGACCCATATTGAAGTTTATGCAAAAAAATAAAACGTAAAAGCCGTCAAATGCGAATTGAAAATCTACGTCACACCACCGATTTTTTTTGTTAAAAAAAACATTTTCCGTGAAAACCTATTATCAAAAAGTTTAACATGCTGTGATAAGATGAAATATTTAGAGATACAGTATATGGCGATCATAAAGTTCTTCTCTCGATAATATTGTTAGTTTTTCTACATTTTTCCAAAATTTCGTCCTTGTAGCTCTAGCAGTTGTTTAAAAATAATTGTTTAAAAATAATCTTATGATCACCCTGATGGTGTTTCTTGTGGCAGCCACACATAAATCAAAACATGACAACAAGAACATGTTAATGTCCTCCTGTAAAACTGGTTAGACACTGTTATGATGTTGCATATGACGAATTGAGATTTTGCAATGGGACTGTTAGTGCCTGACGTTTTCGTACCTTCAGTGTACAGATAATTAAACAGCTTAATTTGAAATGTAAATTTGTTGTCCGTTCAATTGTGCATCTTTGTTTGATTCAAGGAAACTGGCAGTATTAGGCCCGGGGTAATTGGAGGGAGTAAACCCAGGGTCGCGACCCCGGAAGTGGAAAAGAAAATCGAAGAATACAAAAAAGAGAACCCTGGCATTTTCAGCTGGGAAATAAGAGATAGATTAATAAAGGTAAGACCTTTTGTTACACGAAATATTTAGTTGAATTTTTCGAAAATGTTCGCTATCTGTCCTTCGATTAGTACTCCCTGATATCCCCCATACGCTGATCTCAAGTGCAGGGTGTCCCTAAAAATTCTTTTGCTAGCCGTCCTTGTACCTTTCGAGCATTAATGTGTTTAATTGCATGGGAATTTGGAATTCTCGTTGATTCTCCTTTTGTCCCTTAGTGGTTAACACATTTTTCGTGAATTCAATTAACGTTTCATTCCTAGAGTTTCTATTTTTTGTGTGTATTGATTTTTTCTCTCGTGTGATTTATCATTTATGCATGTACGTATTCAATTGGGTCTGACTTAACGCCATTTTATTCAATTCGCCATTCTTTTTTGTTTGTTGTTTCCGGTTCGCGCCCATCCATTCAATATCCGATGTCACTCATTGCCACTCTTTTGGACATTTCCCAAAACAGACAGTAAGGATCCTATTTTTATTGTTATTTCATTCCATGCTTATTTTGTTTATTTCCTTTTGGAAACGTTGGGCTAACAGGATGTCTCATAATTGTAAAAACCAAGTTTTTTTTCGTTAGTTTCATTTGTTTTTAATCAGCCACATGTATCCTCATGAACACGCTTAAATTTCAGAGCATGCTTTCAAAAGTTATGGGACACCCTGTGTGTTTTCAAAATTTGAGACTGCTGAATTTTTCAATCAACTGATGAAAATTCCTTTCAGGAAGGAATTTGTGATCGTAGCACAGCGCCCTCTGTTTCCTCCATCAGCAGAGTTCTTCGAGGCCGGTCCCGAGGTGACTCTGAAGATGACTGTGACAGAAGGGACGACAAAACCGGAAATAGACACAGTATTGATGGAATCCTCAGTGATAAGAAAGAAGGTAAGATCACACCTGTTCGTATTTTGCATTATTAGTCCAAAAAATTACACCTGTTTAGATGTATATATATAGTATGACCAAATAAAATGTTATTTTGGACATATACTGTAAACTATAGGATGTATCTGTGTGACAAGTGCTTTGTTAAGTCTAGTCAACAAAGTCACAAACTACAATGTTCATGTACATGTACGTGTACCAGTGTCGACCACAATGTTTAGAAAAACTTTGAAAATGAATTCTGAAAACTCGGAAATGATTTAGAATGCCCCTAACGTCATACTGTATAGCTTTACATGTACGTGAACACATTTTGAACCTTTAACCTCTCATTAAAATATGCTATTGTACATGTACATTCACGCAACGCCACATGTACATTAATAGGCCATAGGCGTATGCTTGTTTCAAAACGAGCTAGGTTTTTTGCTCACATTGCTGACGAATTATAAAGCAAGCGTGCACAATATAAGTTAAAAATGGCCTTAAATTCCTCAGAATGAAAATTATAATTTCGGGAGATGATTATTTTTGCATTGAAATGGGGAAGGGGGAAAATGGAATATAAAAGCCTGCAAAAATGCAAAAAACTGCAAAATGCATGGATTGAAAAAATGTACCAAAGTTAAAAAAGGTTTTCTATAAAACTTTTGAATAAAGAAATAAAGAAAGTGCCCGCAATTTTTCTGGTACGAACTTTTAGTGCTCTTGGTGCGTTGTGTGTATAAGATTTCATCCCCCTTGCCTTAATAATTCTCATGGACATTCACACGTGATCTAAGGGCATTATTCATCCGGGTTGAAATATAAATTACCCCACGGAGTTCTGTTGTTGTTGTTCCAGTTGTTAAAGAGAGGCGCTCGCAGCAAATCGAGCCAAATATATATCATGTTGCAGGCTTTAATTAATTTAATTAGACCGCTTTTATTCGGTCAGCTAGTGTTGGCGTTGACGTTGATTTGTGTGCCTGCTTGGATACACGAAGGGTGTTGCTGGACTTTGTTAGATCATCAGCGGGAATTCCCCTCAGTTTTCTGCTATAATTCTGCGAAAAATCTACCTCGAAATCTTGGGCAATGACTATAGATACACGCAGCAGAATCACTGTTTACATGCAGACTTTTTAAGATGTTTTAAATGGGAGTAAACGCAGTAGAGTATAATATAAAAAAGCGAAGAACAGATGTTAGATGTATGAAATGAAAGCTTGAGCCATGTTATTTTTCTGATGAATATTATGGTCATATACAGTTATTCTGTTTTTTCTAGCTTTAAAAAAATATTTTAATGCTTAAATTGTGTAATGGTAAGATATTAATAGCATTTATTGCCCAAGACATTTGAGTTTCAGGGCAAAAAATACTGTTAAGCAGTGTTCATTTTTCAAAAATACCACAAGTTATTTTTGTTTTGGATTTGGTGGAATTTATCACATGAATTAATATGTTTTGGGTTAATATTTGAAAATTATAATGAACAAACACACGATGAAATGATGGTATTGAAAAATGAAGTTCTAAGCAGATTTTTTCAGGTTTTCCATTTTGATACTGTATACATGGTCACCATGAATATTATCGATGCCCAACTTTGTAAGGTTCCACTACCTGCACACCCTGTACGATATGTATAGGTGACAATAGTGGCAGCACAAGGCGTTTATCAGCCTCGTAAATTATTGTGCTAAAGTAATTTAAATTTAGTCACCCCCTTCATCCCCTCCTTTCTCAAAGAATATCAATTTATGACAGCGTGCGTGCAATTTGAACAGAAAAATGTAAAATTACACATTCTCACATTTTTTTCATACTTCCCATTCATTTTTCCCCAGTTTTTTATACGGCTAGTTTCCCTTTGGAGCTGCCACGAATTTGCTTGCCTATTGCTCGCGGTCATGCTAAATTTGACAACATTAATTTCATTGTGAATTTTATATTTTCTTTTTTTTATCGCCGTCCTGTATTGCGTTAAAGAACGTATAGAAATACTGGCGCCTGAAAACAGCCACTTGATAGACAGTTTTATTTCTGCTGATAGGATGAAACTTTGCTCAGTAATAAATCATGGTGACTACTAATTTTTGAAAATGAAAGGCTGCACTACAGAGTATGCCCTTAGCTGCATTGTCATGCATACTATGAGAAAGTGGGCTTCTCCTAATCGATCGCAGGCTGGCAGTGATTGGGCAGGTTGGGTAGATAAGTAAAGAAATTACTTTTTTAGTTTAGGTTGGATCTTTAAACTTTTATATCATATTGGGACCCTATTTCTAAAATTTTATTTCTATGGAACATGAGGTTTGAAAACTAGTCCTTTAGCTGTAAAAAAATTGAGGTTGGTGTCCATACTTCAATACAAGATTTTCAGCGGTTTAATAATTTGTAGAAAAACTAATTCCAAATAACGATTTTTAATATTGGTATTAAATAGTCTTGGTCATGCATGCAGTAATCAGTTGCCGTCCCTTTTGAATTTCAACTACTCGTTTTAGTTTAAGGTAAAGTATGAAATTAAAAAATAACAATCTTTTTTGAATAAGAATTATTTTTATCACCGGATCCTGTGCAGAGTTTTCAGAATTATGTGAAAAACCTAAAAAATAAAATAGTGATACTGCATGTAAAACTGTTAGCCCAATTCGAATTCCCAAAGTTTTGCAGCTTTTCCATGAAAAATTTAAACTTCCTGGGAGTTTTCTGATTGGCATATGGTCGCCATGTAACTGTATTACGAATTTATCATGTACAGTAGTATTAATTCAACGGTTCCACCAAATTCTTCAATTGGTTGTTGTTATCCATGTCCACCACACAGATGCCGTCACGCATTCCCTGCATGCAGGTGAAGAGGGTTAAAAGCAAACCCTGAGCGGCTCGAAATTCAAATAAGGTATCCCTAAGTGAGGGGGTCAAAGGTCGACATCGGCCGCAAGGCCAGATTTCTCCTTTATTTAGCACGTATGGCCGCTCACGTGTCCCTGAGGCCTAATAAGCATGCGCGGCCACGTGCACAGCACGCGGAGCTCCTGTGGGTGCGGGGGAGGGTGGGCCAGGGGGGGCTCCGATAACCTGGTGGGCAAAAGCTGAACGACACGCCAACAGGTGGGCACATGTCATCCCCCTGAATGCCAACGAAATTAAGACGAGCTCATTACAATAATTGTATTCCGCATGAAATATTCAGATGTAGGACAACAAAGCTCGAGCGAAGTTCAAGCCAGCTTATTTTTGGCTTCTCTGATTAAACTAAACGCAGATTTGGAAATCGGCCGTTGGGCCAGATTGGAATTTCGATCACATACTGTACAGTGCACGTGAGCATGCCCAATATAGGGTGTGTATATGTGACATCCACTATTTTAACACGCATACTTGAAAATACTTAAAACGTGCGTGTAAACCTGTTTTACATACCTTTACTTGACTTGAGTGTACTTTATTTGGGGTCCGGCATGTGGGTGGTTTGATTCAAGCTATATATCATTTCGAATCATCAGGGTAGTTTTGTAGCTGTAAACATAGAATAATGCGCTTTGATTTCTTCTTGTTATGCATGCACATATAAGCACAGTATAAGCTACACTTCCATTTCTTTTCGTTACTAAAAACATAAAATTAAGTAATTGGGGAAAATGTGCATTGTACCAACGACTGATTCATATATCACTGGCTAAAAATTGAGCAGATACTGTTTACATCACGGCACGATCATGTTCATGTTTTGGTGGATGTGCTCCAATGTGCTTGGTTTGTTTGGTATGATCTGCTCCAATGTGCTTGGTATGTTTGGTATGATCTGCTCCAATGTGCTTGGTATGTTTGGCATGATCTGCTCCAATGTGCTTGGTATGTTTGGTATGATCTGCTCCAATGTGCTTGGTATGTTTGGTATGATCTGCTCCAATGTGCTTGATATGATCTGCTCCAATGTGCTTGATATGATCTGCTCCAATGTGCTTGGTATGTTTGGTATGATCTGCTCCAATGTGCTTGGTATGATCTGCTCCAATGTGC
>JAQFYZ010003436.1:0-13466 GCA_034695085.1 Cylindroiulus punctatus | reverse complement strand
GGGAATATAAGAGATCTAGAATTTGGAACAATTCTAAAAACGAAATGTCTTTTAATTTTATATAGTCCAGGAACTTATTATCAATATCAACGTCGAATTAAAACATTTATAGTTTCATTTGAAATTATCTTGTCTGTCCAAAATTGGGTAAATTCAATTGCAAAAAATCACTTGCCATGGGGCTTGAAAAAATGGCAAAGTTTCCCAAACAAATGGAATTCTACATTCCAAAATTCCCATTCTAGAATCGCCATTCTTTCTTTATTTTTTTGTAGCCATTCCACGAATAAAAACCTATAAAGAAAAGCATTTTGAAAACTGCAACGCCAGAATGAGCAACGATTCACGTGCCAACTGTTCCCTACAAAAGCGATGTCAGCCATTTTATTATTACAATTCATTTGTTTAGTTTTCCTGTAATATTTTATTATCGAAATTGTTGTTTGTTTTTCCAAGTGGTTATCGGAAATTTCATCGGAAATACTGCAGATTCGAGCGTGCATTTGCTCGTATTCGTAGGAAATAGGGCCAAATTGAAGAGTTTTCCATATGACCTGGCTCGTAATATGACCCATTTATTCAAGATGACGTGAGTTTTTCCCATCTTTGGTGTTTTATGAACGCATATTTAAATTTTATGGGGCGTTACTGGGTGGCAATTTCGATGGAAATTGAAATGCTCGACGGCCACTAAACAACGGTGTAGTGACTGTAGTCGCTAGGGAATGCAAAATGATGCATTTTTTGCTGAAATGGAAATGTTCTCGAATGGCCGTGCACTAGTTGTTGCCACGCAACTATTTACGGAATCTTGCTTTTTTAAATATACGTTGTAACATAAACCGTATCAAATTAAGCGTGTGGGGTAATGCAAACGTGATGCTGCTCGTGTTACTTTTCTGGGAAACATGCAAACATTGCTTCTCTTTCTGTATACCATGGGAGATTTTTTAAAGTAATGGCATAGCATCCTATTAAGTTGAATTTCGCAAAAAATGGATAAAAAGGAACTGAAAGGCAGTAGACCGTGGCTCTCCGTTTGAATTGAAATACATTTTTCTGCTTCAAATAAGTCTGCGTGGGAGGATCAGACGTTTGAATAATCGAAAATGAAATGGAAAAAATACCACCTGCTTTTTTGCTGTAAATTTACTGTTTATCATGTCGGTATTCAAATGCATGTTGTTATTATTCAAAAAAACAAATGTTTTGAACGAGTAAATGTGTTTTACGCACTGTTTAAACTTTAATTTCAAATGTACATGATTAAATTCGATTTCAAGAAACTATTTGAAGTTTTAAATCAAATTCAGTGTGTTGCAACTGTTTTTCACTGTAGGGGACATGCATAAACGACGTCCAAAGCTATTGGGGAGTAGGGGCTCACAAAAATCTGTATTGTGGTTTAGAGGGGAGGTGGGTACTGCTGATGCATTTTATTTGCAATTTATTTATACCGTGTACATTTAGTCACTAACAGAATTTTACGGTTTCCCTGTCGTTCATGAAATTTAACCTCCAGGCTGAACAGGATTGCCATTAAATTAATGAATAACGTGATCAAATGCCCATTATAGAAGTTAATTAATAGTCACAGCCAGCCATGCATGCTTCTGGTTAATTATACCGTAAAACATTGAATTCCTGATTGTATTAATTGCATTCATTTCATTATCAGGCGTATTTCCAACTAGTTAGCTCATCGATTTGCCATGTTAATCTGTTTTGGACTTTATCACTTCAAGCTTAATTGCCGAAATTACTCCTGACAGGTCATCAATTGCAACAAAATCCGGTGAGGTGAATCTACATCCAAAAACATAAACGTTGATTAGAGTGGCTATACATATAGCTGAACATCAACTTTTCCATAATAAATAATAATTTTATATGAACCCTTTATTCCAAAATTAAAATCCGAATGCTACACCCTTCCAATATGATTTCCTGCAAGCGTTTTTGTGCTTATCAAATAAATTCTCACTATACTAACTGCTTCTCCTAGCAACGGAGAAATGGCTTTTCCTTGTTGCTCAGTGTCAAGCTGTGATTGCTTGCCTCCAGGGGGATCCAAATGACATTTCAACATTTTAACTTTGTAACGCTTTGGATGGAGGAATTTATCGCTACTTATCTAGTTATGAGTACAAATAATCTTCTTTGCCAAAACAAAGAAAGGGTGGAGAAACTTCTATGTAATTTTAAATTTTTCTGATTGAATGGCTGATTTAATGACTTTTAAATAAGCTTTAAAATACGATAATAATTGAACTTCAGAAACAAAAAATAGATGTAATCCCCTACGTGAGTCAAAATGATGTTGACAACACTGACAATTTATCTTTTCCAAGAAAAATTCCGATGAATTTGTAAACATCATTTGCTTCATGATTGAGTTTAGCTTATTATCCTGCACTCCCAAAGGTGGATTATGAAAGCTTGATAAACGAGCTGTGTACGTGTAATGTATAGCCTGTGCATTAACTGTAGCTTTATGCACACACATTGATTCCGGATTTAAAAAATGTGCTGCTGGAAACTTATTTTTTACTTTTTAATTCATTATAAATTGGGTTTCTCAAAACTGGGCAACACAAGCTTTGCTACTGAAGCAAATATTACATGCTTTTTTCGGTTTATGATTATGAGCAAATCCAGTTATGGGATTTGGCATAAAGCATTATGATATGCATCAGCAACTAAGCTTATGAGTTAGTTTAGGTTACAAACAAGAAGCACATAAAAAAGGGGAAAAACGGAACAGAAATACAAAAATAACAGAAAAAACACAAATGCATAAATTCATGAAATCCAAGACAGGTATCCTTTTCGTACATTAACAAGTGGGATTTGGAGAAGTGCATATACAAAAACCATAACAGATTGTCATGGCAAAGGAGAAAAATTTCTCTCGATGACGTCATCGGTATTAGTTAATAAAATATTCGGAAATTTTAGCCCTTCATAATTTGCATCCCCTCGAAATGAGGATGTGTTATGGACATATTAAATTCCGAAAGAAATCACTGAAATTTCATAAAAATTCGCCGTAATATCTGAGAGAAATTTCCGGAAATAGAAGTGGAGCAAATCTCGCTGGTTTATTTTATTACATCTTTTTCCCTTCTTTTGTAATCTAATTTCGATTGGCTCGTACGGGTCCTACGTGGACTCTCCGCATTCATATTATAACAGAAAATTCTGAGTGGTTCTCAGCACAGCCTTCCAGATGTTTTTATTACATTTTTAAGGGCCCTGGAAATATGTAATGGCATTTAAAATAAGTATCAAAGCTACTCGAGCGAAGCTAAGCAAAAAGGAAGTTGCAGGAAATTGTCTACAGATGTGGATTTTATTTTCATAAAATATTATTTCTGAGTTTGCACACATTAACAATTCAGTTTTATTTCCCATTAGACGACTTATCGAAAAAAACGCGAAAAATGAGGAAAGATTTCAGTCTTTTAAAATAATAAACGAACAATATGGAACTTTGAGTTTATATCAAACTTGCACTAGTCCAATCCAATGTTTTCTAATCTGTCTCGACAGTGTTTCAACCTTTAATATTTTTCTTCGATTATCCTGTATTTTGTTATTTTTTCAGTCTTCTTCGATAAATAATTAGCCAGACGAATTGAGTTTGTTTACATTTCGAGTCTATCAATCATATATATCAAGATCTAATGAAATAACGAGGAGATGGCTCGTGTTTATGCTTTCCCTCCCTGATCCGTTGCCAGGATATCTTTCTCTTCTTTCACATCCTCATTATTGCTTTTGTATTTTATCCAGATTTTTAAAAAATAAGCCTAACGCTGTGCACATGATAGCCTCGAAGGCAATTAGAGTTGAAGTCGTCTTTCATTAACTTTTGAAATCAAAAGTTTTTATTTAATCTCAAGACTTTCCGCCTCCTGTTGCCTATTTCGTGATATCCTGTGAAATATAAGGACAGAAATATTGAATAACAACAGTACTTGATCATGTGTTCCATATCCTCTGGGTGTATAACGAAAATCTTCCGTGCGTTTTAGATAAAAGTAATTAACTGTCATGCAATTATAACAATGTTGAATTGTACACTTTAATATAGCTCATTACAAGCAAAGTAATTAATTGCCATGAAGTTTTAACCGTGTTTATATGCGGACAGTCATGCATGGTAACTTGTTTTACCCAATTTTACTCGACTTACATGTATATACATGTGCTTGGTTTCAAACAAAATATGATGACACGACAGGGGTTTGGGAATAAAGGAATCAGTGCACTAGTCTAATTTGCAATAAATGTGATAATAATAACATGATTAGTTTATTGAATATTATAAAATAAAAATAGGCTAATCTCAAAGAAATCTAATACCATTATCTTTGTGACTCACCCCTGTATATATAAACTCAGATAAACCGATTAGAAAACATATCTCCAAACTGTTATTCGTGAATCTTTACGATATGATATCTTAATTTCGTATTTATGATTCTTAATTTATATTATGTTTAAGTGTTAGATGGTGCAATCCACCACTATGGCTTGACAAAGCGGAAGTGTCCTTCGTAGGAAAACAAAATCCTTCCTTCAACAGCTTAATCGTCGTTGCACAAGTGTGATTTATGCAACTGTTAACGATTAACTTAACCTTTCGTTAAGAGCATTGTTAAGAGCGTTGAGGCTATTGTGCACCACGTGTAGACGAGGGTCCCCCAACCAATTACGCGTTAATTTGCTTGTCCAGGGCCTCGCGAATGATTAGGTTTAATTAAAAAATGGACGAACGATAACGCCCGATTAAATGAAAGCATCGCCTTTTCACTCCCCGAACACTTTTCATGGCGCTTTTAGTGCGACGCCAAATTGAAGGCGATACATTAACGGCCTCATAAACATTAATTAACAAAGCTGTACATGCGAAAAAGCAACTGTGGGTTCAATGGCAAAAATTAGAGGGTTAATGGCAGCACTGCATGGATTTAACCTGGGTTGGAACCTTGGCCACCCCTGAGCTAAACTAGAGGGTCGTACTTAGGGAAGTTGTAATGTCTGAAATCTCTAATGAAAATATGTGGGGTGACTCAGAAAGGTGTATGCCCCCCAAATAGGAAAATTGCATAATTTCCAAAAACGCGAAAAAACTTAATTTAGAAGTAATATCACCATAGAAATGGATTGAAGTAGTTTTCCGTCCTTAAATGTGCATTTATCTCGTACTTTGATGTTTAAAACTAAAAAACGCCTGCTGATCGAAATGACCATCAGACATGTTGGTGACGTCACAAGTAGGCATCACATGCTGGAACGTAATTCTGCCAAATCCCTCAGGTCATTAGCAAAATACATGTACTTTGAATCTGAAAAGATTTCAGAAAGAACATCATCACATCAGTGGCCATGTGCTGTTTCCATTTTAATTTTCAGTAAATCAAACAGATTAAAATAGAAATCAATTGAGGAAGGGATTGAATAAGTTTTAGAAAATGCAGTTGTGAGCCGGTGTTGTTGTTATAAAAATTTCATGAAAATGTCCCGACCGAGCTTAAACCAAATTTGGTCAATTCATCCGTCACTGTTTCGATATCTTCTAGTTTGCTTGTCAAATTTGCAGTTTTTCTACTGGAAAATTAAGGAAAATGCAAAAGAATTTGGCACTTTACTGGCCATTTAAGGCCCATTGAAAGTGCGGTGTGACTTTGGGGACACCCTGCATAAAATTTCCAGAAACAATTTCTCCTTTCCTAATCAACATATGAAAATATTTTTTTTTGTTAACATTAACAGGGACTCGCGTTTTTTGGCATCGCCGTTGAAAACTTATGGAAATGTATATGATATTAATAAAAACGATAATTCTACGTTTGACCTCATATTTTGCTTCATGGGCGATAGATGGCAGCACCTGCCATCTGAAAGAATATCTGAAAAAAGTGCTAAAAACGAAATATCTTTTTTATTTTATATTGCGCAGGACCTTACCATCAATATAAACTTTGAATGAAAACATTTAGTTTCATTTGAAATTATCGCATCTGTCCAAAATTACCTAAATGCAATTGCAAAAAATCACTTTCAATGGGCCTAAAAGTCCATATTAGCTGCTATCGAAACGTCATTGCATGCTAGCATTGGAATCGTATACACTGTATACTGTATACATTAGAATGGATCTCTTTGATCCTGGTTGTGATGCACCTATCACAGGACACGAGTGGGAGTTTCGCCGAAACTGCTATAATCTTGAGAATTAACTCCTACCACGAAACTTGGACTCGAATGCATCTTCTGAGTGAATTAATTGGGCAATCTCCTCACGTACTTGTCTGACTCGCTTCTCACCTACTAAACTTTTTGAAATCCCACGCAATCCAGGGGAATTAGGCGAAAGCAAACTAATTAAAAGCCTTTCGGAATGACTAGACTGGTGTAAGTTTCGTAGACGGTGTGCACCACGATTAATTAACAGCCTTCGATCAATATTTCTCTTTAATGAGCATGCTCGCCGAGATATTAATAGCCCCGTGAGCCAGTGGGCCATAAAATGAAATATGTAAAACGTGTCAAAATTTAGTAATCCCAGTTTTAACATATTTTAAGCTCTGCTGCTTGAAACGAAACCTTTAAGGCAGGGGCTGTGCATAAATGACGTCGGTTTGGAGAGGGTGTTTTCAAAGTTGACACATGGACTAGAGGGGTAGGGGTCAGTATAGATATTACGAGATTGCATGATTCGGATAATGAATGGTTTCTTCTGGTGATGTAGCTGAACGTTCAAAATTGTACATTAAATTTGTTAACGTAGGAAAACCATAGTATGTGTAATTTAAAAAAATGAGTTCACATGAATCAACAATCAGTGGATAGAATCGAAATTACGTTTTGTAAATAAATTAAATAAATTACAATTTAAAGAATGTAAATAAAATATAATTTTTTAACCTTGCATGAATTGTTTCTGAATTTTTGTTAATGCCTGCATATATAGGTGAGTTAGGGGGAATTAGATTTAATGAACCCTGATTAATTGACATCAAGTGATTTTCAATAAAAGTAAATCATTTTGGAAGTCAAACAACTGCAGTTAATTGTGAGTTATCAGCAAAAGATATTTTGCCTTACCTTCAGGTGGTGGAGTGCATGTATTTAAAATAAAATGAACTTTAATCATGGTAGTGTTTTGCACTACTGATAATAAATTTGTAGATTTGTGTCACATTAAGACCCCTCATGATGTACACTGTAAGTGAAGAACAAGCATGTTCAAAAATTATACACGAATTGATTGATGCTTTACAGTGTTAAAAAACACATGTAGCAATGTTTCCATTAATTTACAAGATTTTAAACCAAAATACATTTGGACAATAGTTTTTCCAAGTGGTAGTTTTCCAGATATGGCGAAAATTAATTAGAATGGTCGTGGGGTCAAAGATGTGAACTTTTTGGTTGGGCGTCGTTTATGCACAGCCCTCAGTTAGTTTGGGTTAGCCATAAGCAACTGTTGCACTGCACCATTTAACTGATTAAAAATGCATGTAATCCATCAAAGACACAATGATAACCTCATTGTCTCGGTGCATTTACTTAAATCCAAGGCGGAATAACTTTTTTTTTTCCGGAATTACTCGGTGTAAAGCTGGCTAGTGAAAGCTAAATAGGTTTTTATTTATAGTTTCGGGGCAATGCTTTTACGCATTATTACCTCTTACTGTAATTGAATGAGTGCATTATTCTGCAATTTGACTGAAATTTGAATACAAGGGCCTTCGATGTAAATGCACGCGAACCTTCATGTAAGAAAAAGTAACAATGTCGTTAAATAATAGAGATCCTTGTTGCCCTGACAACAAATTCGACTTCTGCATAAACAAGACGACAACATTCAAATTGCAAATTGTATATCCAGCTATCACTGCAGAAAAAAATGAGTGAAATGTTTGCGATAAATTGTAAAATTTACGATATCACGATGCATTTGAGGCACTTTATACCCTGTGCTATACACGCTCTATTTCCCACACCAAAAGCAAAGATATAAAAACTCCTAAACCCTGGTTCATCATTTTATGTTGTGCGCAAAATCGACCATCTAGCAGGTCAAGCGTGTTTTCATGTGAAATAATAACAGGTGCTAAATCAAGCACGTTTGACCAATCCTGTGGTATTCCTTGAAAATCCTCTACTTCTATAAAGCTTAATGTTTATTTTATGCAATGAGATATTGAAAATCTCAAATAAAAATCTGACAACCAAAAGGGAATATAAAATTTGCAGCTGATTTTGAGCTAATGATTTTCAGCATAACACGATACGAGGTCAGTTTCTTGAATAAATTATTACTTCAAAGTTAATTTGACCATGTGGAATGGTTTGATCACTGTGGCATAATTGATTTCCATAGAACCCTGAGAACCATTTGTTATAAAAACGTGAATAAATTTCGAAAAAATATCGTAATTTGCTCCCCTTTATTACTGTAAATCAATCTATTTTTATGTAAGTAAGCTATGCAAAAGTTAAATAATGGATTACGTATATATTCGAAAACGTCCATTTTCGATTCGATTTTGTAATTTTGTCACACTTATTTTGCGAAAAGTAATATGCTATAACATGTTTACGAGTGGTCGGTTATGTTCAAAGCTCGACAAAGAAATGACATCCTTTGTGGACATGTTTTAAAAGTTGTCCTTAATTTTCAAAACAAATTATAAAAAATGGCATCCATTTTGGGACATAATGGTGTCTTGCCTTTTGTTTTCTCATTATTTAACATGATCCATGTTGTTATTTCATGGTTAATCTAGCCTTAGCATATTTGGGGCAGTTTATACGTCTTAAATTTATCTTAAATCATCAGAATGAAGCATATTTATATGCTTCGAAGCAAATCCAATGTTGTTGCAGGTTTGTGGCGGCTTCAGTCATCCTCGAACAATTAAGCCGAGATTAATTTCGAGGATGATTAGGCTGTGGGAGGGCCAACCGACATGCTTTAATTAAATTCGAGGAACCAGCTGTTCCGCGGTTATTAAATAATAGCGAAATTTTGGCTTCTCAAGGGGATGAAAATTGAAAGCTCACCATTTTTGATGGCGTCTCACTGCGGTGGAATTTTCCACAAGGGCGTTCAAGTATTATGTCACCAAATTGCTTTAAAAACTTGTTAAGTTACAATGAAGGCATTTTGGGAAAAAATAGAAAAGCTCCTAAGGATTTTAATTTCCGTATTTGCAATTTTCTATTATGACGTAGTTTTCGATTCTGACTTATAGCGCCACCTGCTGGCAAGCCCCATGTGGAAAAATATATAACATGAATATATTTTTCAAAATTGAATATATTTGAATATTTGCCTATATTGCCTATATTGAATATATGCCAAAATTGGCCTGATTTAATATATGGTTGATATATTTCTTTTCTCGTCATAATATTTTGAAAATATGTGAAATGTATAACGGAAATATGTGCTGCCATATGCTGATTGCATTGATAATTTATGCCGCATATATGAAAAATACATGTTGTAATATATTAATCATGCATGTAGTTTATAATATATTAAAAAGGCAGGATATATTAATATATTACAACATGAATTTTTCAGATTTGCGGCATATCACATATGTATTAAAAAAATGATTATATCAAATGATCTTTCTAAAGTTATTATACATGTATATTTGAGATATATTTGCTCTATATTTCAATTATTGTTAATATATTTTAACATATTTTTTGTTATGGGGCCATGTTAGCTAACATAAATCTTTGTTCCAAACTTTGCTTCTTGTAACTTTAATTGTTTTTCAGAAATTATGTTGTGCACAGTGTAGTACATTATGGTTTGTGTACTAGGGGTTCTTCTACCTTTCAACCTAACTGTGCTCCTTGTAATTGTAATAATTTTTCAGAATTTGTGTTTTGCACAGGTTTGGACTTTATGATCATCCTAAGATCACATGACCATCTTAGCGATCATCTTGTACTCTATTGAGCAAAATCCCCTATAAATGACGTTGCTGTTTCGGTGTCAGATAGGAAGCAATCATTTGACATTAGTTATTACAGCATAATACTCGTAATCTATTTCGTAGAACGTAATGGCTGTTAATAAAATATTTTGCACCCGTCGCGTGATCGATTCATGGCCTTAAGAGGCCCCGAGTGGCTCTGATTGAGCAGTTCGATGCTCAAATTTAGATCAAAATGTGATTGCCAGCTCGAAAAGAGATGGAGATGACGTACATGTAATTTCCGGCATTTGCGTTCTTTTCACAGAGATTTAGTTCATTTTCATCGAAAATGGCAACATTTCGTCGCTCATTCAGTGAATTTATAAGTTTTTAATGATGCTTGATATAAAAAGGACCAATTGGAAATCACTGCTGATCACAACTTTTTCTTTCTTTTTCAGCACTGACAGTACGTTATATAACGAAAAGATTCATCGGAGAATACGACCCAACTTTAGGTGAGTCAGTTATCCCCAGCATCTCATTAGAACACTTAGAACACGCTGATTTGCATAATATCGTGCGTGAATTGATCGAATAATTAAAGCCCATTGAAAGTGTGTTGTGACTTTGGGGACACCCTGCATAAAATTACCAAATACAATTTCTCCTTTCCTGATCAACATATTAAAATATTTTTTTTGGTAAACATGAACATGGATTCACGTTTTTTGGGATGTGCTCTCGACAACTTATGGATATGCATATGATATTAATAAAAACGATAATTCTAGGTTTGACCTCTTATTTTGCTTAATGGGCGATAGATGGCAGCACCTGCCATCTGAATGGGAATATAAGAGATATACTGTCGTTGGCAAAATAAAGAATATCTGGAAAAATTCTAAAAACGAAATGTCTTTTCATTTTACACAGCGCAGGAACTTACTATCGATATAAACTTTGAATTAAAACATTTAGTTTCATTTGAAATTTTCATATCTGTCCAAAATTATCAAAATTCAATTGCGAAAAATCACTTTCAATGGACCTTAAATGAATTATGTAGGAAAGTTGATCTGATGGCAAGTGGCGCCATCTATTCCCACCTGGCATTTTTTAAGCCCTGCAAGCAAATGTTGAATGAAATCTCGACGACCACGTGGATGCTAGACGTGACCCCTGACCTTTACACATCGTCGCGTTAATGAGCCAATTGGAGTAACCCGGGAAAACTCGCAATAAAATCCTGCGAATAAAATGCTGATATTTCGCTGAGTCAGCCATTTTACGCTCATTAAGCAAAACTGACATCAGCTGATGGATGGAATTTATTGAATCGTTGCCTGGATTGACGACACCATTCCTATAGTTGGAAATGTCTTTTATTTCACAAATTGTGCCAACGTGGGTTTCGCACCTCCGGTGATCCGTGGTAGGGGGCGCTGAGGCGAGAGAGATTCGCTGGAGCGCCATTGTTTCTGGGCATTTGGAGTTATTCTTGGCCCACGCACTTCCGACATATAATAAAGTTTTCTTCGCATTCCGAAGACGATAAACCGGCATTATATTTATGAAGAGGGCGTAATCCGTGAGCCCTTTGTGCTGAAATTTCGAAAATCTCTTCTGGTGAAAGTAATACGTGCGTGTCATGTCAATCTATGACAAAAGGAGACGATGAATTGGGAAGTCATTTCAAGTGTTAGAAAGCAGTAAAATAAATGGCACTTTACTGTTAATGTGAACACATTTCTGATGCATAAGGAAGACATTTCCCCATCGCCTCAAAGTTTATTACTTCCGTTTGTACAGGTTGTATAAAAATGCATTTACAACTTCGTCATATAATATGGAATTTGACTACGATATCTCAACTTCACATTTATTGCTCGTTCAACTGAAGAATGAAACTAAACCATGACCAATGAGAGCGATTCTTGTGTTGAACGGACCGTAGATGATTAGATGAACCCCTGAACATGTTGCCCCTAAGATTTTTCCTTAAGACTTCCCCTAACAGCTCGTACGTTGGCAGTGATTGCCTACATTTAGGGGCAGCCAAATCAGGAATTACTGCGCATTTTTAGGTAAGCTTAGCTTTGGTAATGTTAGGATAAACGCAAAAATTCGTTGAGAAAAACAAAACAATAAGAAACAACACAATAAAGATAAATTACGACAGCTAAGAAATTGAGTTGAAATACGCATTTTGTGCAAATTTGTCTACCAGCTGTATGCATTTGGAGCAGGGCTTATTCTGTAGCATAGCCAATTCGTGCACACCAGGAAATGGTGCAAAATTGCTGCCTCACCCTGTACATCAATCCAGTTTTCTTGAAGATTGATCTTATTATGATGGGCTTACATCTGAAAGGAGAAAGCTTTTAAGGACTTGAGTCGTGCTCATTGTTTGCCCTTGTATTACTCACTCTACGAGCTAGAGATACGCTTAATGGCCTTATTGATCGTTTTTCTGATCTGTGTCATAAAGGGGTGAGGGGTCAGGGGGGGGGCGGAAGCTCAGCCACATACAATAATACCCATTGCACCTTTGAGCCCTTTGTGGTGTTGTGAGTCCATAGACGGCGGCCATCTTGGTTTAATTAACCTGTCATATCCGCATAAGCTTCGCTGTGGCATTAGATACTGTATGTATGAGCCAAAAGCACCAATAAGGAGAAGGCATCGATCCGGAAGACAGGAAGCGGAATTAATCTTTAGAACCAAGCATAAGCCCGGTGTTATTGTTAAGAAATGAAGTTAGGTACTCTCTCCATAGACACATGCTGTGATGGATAAGAGACATGTCAGAAATGACATATTTTTGACGGTGAATTTCAACGCATGAATATTCAGCAAGAGTTATTTCGCCACACGAGGTGTTTTCAGAACTTTTGAATTGTTTAAAATTCAACTTTAAAATTCAACTGATTAACTTTGGAAGAAATGTTCCCAAATCAAGCATTTGGGCAATTTACTCACCCTGTCTTTTTGTCTGTTTCAGAGAGAGTATACACCCATCAGGCAGTAATCGGTAAAGAGCCAGTTGCATTTGAGATTCTGGACAGCGCTGGACAGTCACACGTACGTTCATGAAGTTATATTTCAACACTTTTATCCAATGAATCGATACCAATTGTATTTGGTGACTGGCAATTTCGGTTAGTCATTGGCAGGCATGATTCGTATAGTGATTGCAATTGAAAACACTCTCAAAAAATCAATTTGAAGTCAATTTATCTAATACCACCTGAAGAGCGTCTTAAGGCCACATTGAAGTGATTTTTGCAATTGAATTTTGATAATTTTGGACAGATATGATAACCTCAAATGAAACGAAATATTTTAATTCAAAGTTTGTATTGATAGTAAGTTCCTGCGCTATATAAAATGAAAAGGCATTTCGTTTTTAGAACTTTTCCAGATATGCTTTATTTTGCCAACGACAGTAAATCTCTTATATTCCCATTCAGACGGCAGGTGCTGCCATCCATCGCCCATAAAGCAAAA
>JAQFYZ010003435.1:0-13467 GCA_034695085.1 Cylindroiulus punctatus | reverse complement strand
CAGATATCCCTCAGAATCATCAACTCCTCACACTTATTTTTACTAAATATAGTCTGGGCACATTGATGCATAGCCCTAGTGCATCTTTGGCATCCATCTTGGTCTCGACAAGAAATCATCTTTGCAAATTGTGTTTGCAAGGTGGATGTTTCTGTAGATGGCGCCACATGCATCCTAAGCTATTAATGAGGTTGGCAAAACATGTGAACGTTACGCCTGTGGAATCCTTAGTTGGTCCTTAGCTCTGCTTCTGACCTCATCATTTCTATCGGCGTCCTATCCCTGGTCTGCCTCGACGCCGCCATGATGAGCCCATTACCCCGTTCTTTTTCATGCCCCAACCCCCTCGCCGATTCCCCAGACTCCCATTGTAATCTATTGTACCACCTGCGCGCCTCATTAAATATGCTTTTTTCCCTTCAGCCACTTCCGTCCCCCACCAGGGGCCTCCAATAAAAGCTCGCTGAGGGGAAATCGAAAACAAGGACCCCACACATATTAGTAACGAGCCGGTATCTCCCCCTCCCCCCACTCGTTAAATACCCCAACTTGCCACCCCTAGATGTCGGTCTTCCCTTCAGGACATTCTTGCGTGTGATGTTTGCAGTGTTCGAGGGGCCCCTGGATCCCTGGATCCTTTATAACCCCCGTTCCGAGTGGGGCCATAAAGGACTCCACGATGATGGTTTGTAGGCGAAATCTTCCAGATTGAACGTAAGCAGCCTCGAGGTGAATTACAGGCTCGTCTTAGTTATAAACTGCAAAATTTCATCGCCCAAAATAAGACTATCGTTCTCACAGGCCCCAGGGCAGGCCAGTTCGGCAATGCAGTTTCTTGGCCGGTGCTGCTCTTGTGATGTGGTGAACTGAGACGCTGGGTTTCGAGAAAATTTCAGAAAATGATGCACAGCGGGCTTATTTATTGTGGTCTCAAAGTAGCCCAAAGTTGCCCAGAGCAGAATTTTGACGAAACAGAAGAATTTGATGCGCAGAAATGAACGACCGAACTTTAATTTGTTCTGGTTTAGTTGTCAAAGTTTTCAGGCTGGCAGTTCTGTGTGATATTAAAAGATTAAAAATGTGAGTGAAATAATGATGTTCATAACTTTTACAATGCAGTTTAACATGATGAAAGAAATGAAATTGGGTACACCGAAATGGTGACTCAAGCTTTGTTGCATTTTTGCTCTCAGCAGGTTTTCAAAGCAGATTCTTTTGTAGTAAAAATGGTAAGAGATCAAGGTGGTTTTAAATATCCACATTAGTTTATAATTAATTAGGTTCGCAACATGTTGACATATTAAAGTTGCCCTTAAACTCATTTTTTTCAATTTTCTCAAAGTTGTACATAGTTTTGTTTCGAACATAACATCTTATATATTTCAACGTTCCCAAATGACTCTTCATTGTGGTGAAAATTATCCTTTGTAATTAATGATAAATTTCTGGTATGTCATATTTATTTGTGGACATAATTTTGTGACCAAAGTGCCACTTTACTTGTTGTAAATATGATTTCAAACAATTGCACAAAATATGATGCTGTTGCATTGTATACTGTTTGTAGAAGATGTTCTATTTTTAATTTTAAAATGATGCCATTGGAGAGTTTACCTTCCCTTGATGTCGAATTGGGCTTATTGCCGTGAAGCAATCAACCGAAACGTTGAGCTTCAACAGAGGAAATACGTTCAGATATACTGTAATAATCTGGAAGGTTTGAATGATGACATCGAGCAGAGGGGCTTTTAGGGGACAACCTAATAACTAAAGGGTGAAAACTGCGAAATTTATAACGGTATGGAAATCATTGAAAAAATGTTCTAAGCCATTAAACGCACAATTTGAATCCCCTTCAGATGGCAAATGAGATCACAGTCGATTTAAAAAAGCATGACTAATATCGCCAAATAGGATAACTTAGCATTCTGAACAATAGTTAGTTAGGATTCAATCAAGAAATGCATTTATATGCGAGGCACACAGGCTGCTCCACCACCAGGACCCCTTTTTTCCCGGAAATAACGCTAATACAGATGTGGAAAGTTAATGTGATTTGCAGCGTGTCATTAAAATGTCCCCCCAAAATAGGTTCATGCTCAATCCATTAGGCTAATGTAATTTCACACTTTCAGACGTTAATCTCATGAAATTTGCTGTGAAGCTCGGAAACGCGGTAGTTTCCCTTTGGAAAAAATGCAATTCGCCATAAAATGAACTCGTGAAGCCACTATGTAAACATGATTAGGAAACCGCATCAACGGCTTAATTTAAACAGGGTGCAGAATCAAGTATCTTTTGCTGCCATATTGCGTTTTTGCACACAAAAGGCTTCATTGGAAGGATTAACAATTCCTAACTAACTTTGCCCTTTCATATCAAAGTTAACCAGATTCGTATATGACATGTAAACCTGTGTCTACATATTATACAGCATACAGAAGTTGAATCATGTCTTGT
This sequence comes from Cylindroiulus punctatus, assembly GCA_034695085.1. Classification (NCBI taxonomy): domain Eukaryota; kingdom Metazoa; phylum Arthropoda; class Diplopoda; order Julida; family Julidae; genus Cylindroiulus; species Cylindroiulus punctatus. The sequence goes on along the minus strand of JAQFYZ010003435.1, from coordinate 11,007 downwards.
TTGTATAACAAGAACAACTTATTTTCAAGTGGATAATGCAATTTAACAAACTTTCTAATCTACCAGTATCCAGAGATTTTACGTAAAAAAGTTATTTTCCTACACTTAGAATGTCACATTACAGCGACTTAAATGACTAAGGACCAAAGTTACAACCACTGATTTGTGATACGTTGTCCCATGACATTAAAACAAGGTTTGTTATGCGCTGATTCCCCAAATAGCCTTATTTTCAAGGAGACTTTTCACTAATTATCCACTTCTGTATTAGCTAGTTTACTCGATGGATGAATTTGCGTTAAATTTGTACAGCGAGTAAATTTTAGTTAACCAAGTCGAACTTTCATGGCGAAATGGGATGCAACCGTGTCATACTGCATAATGAATATATGACAAATTAATATGACCCATTTGCGATATGAGCTTTAATTTATTCCGTATCAGCTTATGAAGGACGTTTTAATCGATAAGTATACGCGAGGCAAAGACTAAAAGTGCAAAATTATCCAGCCAAGAGATTGGATGGAAATCCACCGCAAAAATCTCAGCAAGACTAAACCTATCTTCATTCACCATTAAATGTGACAAAAACCGCTGGAAATCGGAAGAAAATAGACAGTGAAGATAGGCTGCAGCTTATGAATACCTTTGTGATTATTCGATCCCTTCAGGAAACTTATCTTTATCGCCATTCTCAATTTATATGTCTTCAAAATTGGCTCTTTTAACTGCATCAGAGACAGGATGCTGCAGAAAACATTAGATGGTGTAAATGTTGCACCGATTTAACATTTTGGCAGGTGGTAGGTGGTGGATCTAGCATTTTTGTGTAAAATTAGTGCAACATTTTTGTACCCCCACCACTAAGCATTTCATTTGCTGAATGTGTTTGTATTGAATTGAAATTCTAGAAATTTTCTCATACTGCATCTAACCTCAATTATTTTCTTCATGACGATTACATAAACCATCTGGAGAAAAATTTACAATTCATTTCCGTAAATTTTACTGTGTCTGCAGAACCTTTATAGTGCTATAAATACAAATGATCCACATTTTCTGCAAGAATATCCCAAGTTTTTTAATTTATTGTTGTCCAATAACTTTTGATCAAAATAGCGCCGTCCAACGGCTACAAAGGAAAACCACACACAATATCCCCTTTTCATTTCTTTCTTTTAATGGACGCTGGACGTGATCAATGAATTTAATTTGAAAAAATGCATCTGTGCTCACACACGAGTAGGAATTTAATTAAGCTTGGTTTCCTATTTTTTCTCCCCCAGCGGCGTTAGATGTTGGCCATTTGCAATTTAGATTAAGCAAGTCAGCTTTGATTTATTCAAATTGATTAAAACGTGACAATATTAACCTATCCAGGCTTTCCCTTCTCCACCTAACGAGTGAATCAACAGTAAAGTATGTAGCCAGGGTCCCACCTTAGGGCGCTTTCATTTACCCTAACCCCTCTCCTAACCCCCTTGACAATAGCGGGGATTTCAAAATACAAAACTGCACCGAAGGGTCCTTTAACCTTTAAATTAGGCAATTCAAGCGACTGCACTTTATGGACTGAAGACCGTTGTTTTTTTATTTCGCCAAAGCATGTGGTGGAAGTGCCGCGTAATATTTCACGCAAAAATAACATTAAGAAGGTAAAATTACTGCGTGGGTTTAGCTATTATATTTAATGGTTTACAACAAGCCAGCGCGATTTTGAACGACTTTCAAAAAGTTAATTTCAGCGCCACAGTATATCAGAATTGACACCCTATAGGCTTCCAAAATTCCTTTTTCATTTCTTTTTTAAACATGTCACCCCAGTTTCTAAAAATAAAACAGGGGCAAAATCTTGAAACGGAGCAACATCGTCAATTTCGCAACAAATAAATACAACCTGTAATGGGACATCCATGTTCTCTACAAATCGATGAGCAAAATCGATGAGCCATCTGGGGGTTTGTATAATACTGTATTTTAAATGGAAAACGTATTTAAAGTACTCCGTATCTGATGTTAAAAGTTCAATTCATTTTTCCCATGTTTTTATTCTTATTTTGTGTAACGACTGCATATGAACGAGCTATGCAATACAATGTCAAATTGTTAGTATTTAACGTAATTTATGTTAAAATCCAAATTAATCGTTCTTTTATGCTGTTTTATTGTACATGTATGTTGTCAGTGTTCAGCTGGATGACCTATTTTGATTAACATGATTTATTTACTCGAAATTTGAAGGCCATTGATAGTTTGATCATGCCATTCTGGAGACACCCAACAGTACCCTCAATTATTTCGTTAGTTTGCAATTCGGATCTACTGTTACGTACATGTAAGCCAATAACATTTCAATTAAATCGATGTCCTTGGGACAAAATTAAATCGATGTCCTTGGGACAAAATTAAATCGATGTCCTTGGGACAAAATTAAATCGATGTCCTTGGGACAAAATTGAATTTCGATCCCTTTGGGTAAACTTGATGAACAAACAATAGAAGAAACGAATTGAGTAATTCGTCATGTATACTCTAATACATGTGCTATACAGTGATATAATCTTGGGTGTAATATAGAGTTTGGAAAAATATTCAATTTTTTGAAAGTATACATTTTTGAAACTAAAATACATCGTTTATGCTCAAACTTCGACAAATAATTGGTGAATTTACACACATTTTCGATCATTGATTAAGTTGCATAATTATGGGGTCTGCAAATGATGCTGCAGACATAGGGGGAGAGCGTTAATAAAGACAAAGACAAGACAGCTACTGTATACATACATTTAGCTTACTCGCAACACCATCTGTTGTTTTTAAAAGCAATGTTTGCTAACAGTAGACGACAGGGACTTTTTAAAGTAAACCATAAGACACCCTCACACGAATGCCATTGTAAACCTTGAACTGTTAAGATTTGTCAGGATACTAAGCTACGCCACGGACCTGATTTTTAAAATGACTTCAAGTGGTGTCGTAAAATTCCAGCCTTTAAAAAGCTTAAAGTGCTCGTAAATGCTAACAGTTTTTATTCAGTTTTCTGCAATTTCTGTGTGCAGCACAGCTGACTCTTATTACGTGTCACTTTCTGTAAAATACAAGTGTAATTTTCGCTCCAAGAGCCTGAGCAACTTTAGGCTTTTTATAAAATATATACAAATTATGTAAGGCATAGTTTCAGATAAGTTAAATCTGTGAAAACCATCTATACTGAGATACTGTTTGAAATCATGGTAAACTGTAATGTACTTTACATAATATTTCAACGCAAGGTGGCAGGTACAGCAGGCCATGGAAAAGCGCATAAAATTACCAGCTCCAAGAGCTCTTGGGCATGTAAACCCAGTGACAGTACAAATTTGTACATAAAACTCCTTGTGAGGAAAGAAAACGTTTGATTATCCTGCATGGATACACCAAAAATCAATTCGCCTATTTCAAGAATGTGCATTATGCACGCAAATCAATCTGCTCGGATGTGTGCAAAAACAGAGCTACAATGTATGTCAACTAATGAATGTTTGAAAACTGAGGTTAAATCAATGTCATTGTTCAATTTCGTTCAAGCGAACATTCAACACACTTATTAGAAGGAATGTTGAACTACACTGGTACCATAGGTAGAAACTAAACTCCTATGACATTTACAAGTTGCTTCAACAAACCTAACAAGCCATAAAACAATGTAGTGACAACACCACCCATTTTACAGCCAATCAACACATAAACCAAAATACAGTAAGCCTACACCATACACCTAAGACTTCCTTAACATAAAGTATACTTCATCTAAGATTCTTCACTTGACCTTGTTTCAATACTGGAAACTTTACCAATTTTGCAAACTGAGCTTGGCAATCTGCACACAGTTATGAAATGCGGCATACGTGTAAATTACTTTAATATCATGTGGCTTCCATGATTGTGTAAACCTTTAAATCAAGTGCTATGTAGAGGCTTTCCAATTAAACATGTGGAACAAATAATGTGTACGACGTGCTTATAACACAGTTGCTGAATTCACTTAAGATTATTTAGAAGCAAAATGCAGACTGTGGCCTGTGGTTTCGTCAGGATAAGTTTGTCAGGCAACTTTCTGGAAACCATAGAGGTTGGTCGCAAGCGACCACTTCCACCTACCTGTACTGATACACCCATATGGAAAAGAAATGCATTTTGAAATACATTTCAAAATATATGTAGATTGAGACAAATGTATTTCATAATGGATTGTAAATGCATTCTAAAATGCATTTATCATGGAGCTTTTTGTGAAAAATACATTTGCAATACATTTTACAATTTGCAATGTATTTCAAAATGCATTTGAAATACATTTCTTTTGCATGTGGGCACGAATATACAGTACATGGGCCCACGCCCATGTGTTATACATGTGTAGTCTGTACAAAACATTTTCCACCCACAATCAATCCTTCACCTACCCTAGACACAAATTAACTCCAATGCACCTCCAATGACAACCCACCAACCATCCATAAGGGCAAGAGCCATGACTCCTTAGTGCGTTCTTCTATGGGTTAAAGGTAAATTAGTGGGTGTGAAAAAGTGACAAAAATAAAACAAACCTTTGTGCGCTACGATGATAAGGAAGGCGAGTGGCAAGAATAATCCCAGTACCAGACACTGATTCAGCAAGGAGCACATGTTTCCGTTGATGGAGATCCCCATGGGTGCACACCGGCGTTTCGTCATCGGTTGCATCGATGGCCTTAGGGGGGCGACTTTGAGGTCACGACGAGATCACATTTCCAGGTGAAGGAAAAACACTGAGAAAATTCAGCTGTTGAAGGTGGTTAATTGGCTAACCGATGGGCAATATCCGAACGACCCGTCCAACAATTTGGCGAAAACTGACACAGGATAAAACACCGGTTAGGTGAGACTGTATAGGGAGCACGAATACACTTTTTGGGGAACTCTAGAACACCTCTGAAGAGAAGAAAACCAACTGGTCAGCTGGATTCCGCAATCCTCCGGAATGAGTGAGGGTCGTGGAGCTGGGACCGTTTACTGGGATGAGAACTGATCGATTTTTGAGAGCAGATTCGCGACGACTATCCCCACACGTCCGCACTTGCTCGACTGATTCAAAGCTCAACATCACACTGCCACTGGCGGACAGAGCGACGGTGGCGCCGCCTGGGGGAAGCACATGGCGCCACTCGCAGCAGCGGCGGAAATGAAAAGTTGCCACCAACAATGCTTAAGGCCCATTGGGTGGTTAGCCAGGATGGAATGCTTACCGTCTAGTTGTAATTTTTGTCTAAATTTGGAGTTCATTTTTTTCTAAATTGTCTCTTAAAGCAAAAAATTATAGGAAATTCGAAGAAAATTACCAGTAGAGCCCTGTTCGGCTTTTGACCAGTTATATATCGCAGCATTAAAAAACTTAACAAAATTATTGCGCAGCTACAGCTAACTATTTGTAATTGTCTAGCTAAATAACAGCTAATTGTCTAATTTTGTAGTTAATTTGGCTTAATTTTCTCTTAATGTTAACTTTTCACTGGTAATTTTTGACTACTTTTGGATTTATTTGTTTCTTAATTTTGGCAAAAAATTGTAGAAAATTAGAAGAAAATTACCAGAAGAGCTCTGTTCGGCTCTTGACCAGTCATATCGCAGCATTTACTTAGCATTTACGCAGCACAAACTTAAAGCAAAAAATTATAGGAAATTCGAAGTAAATTACCAGTAGAGCTCTGTTCGGCTCTTGACCAGTCATATCGCAGCATTTACTTGGCATTTACGCAGCCAAACTTAAGAAAATTATTGCGCAGCTACAGCTAACTATTTGTAATTGTCTAGCTAAGTAACAGCTAATTGTCTAGTTAATTTGGCTTAATTTTCTCTTAATGTTAACTTTTCACTGGTAATTTTTGACTACTTTTGGATTTATTTGTTTCCTAATTTTGGCAAAACATTATAAAAAATTTGAAGAAAATTATCAGTAGAGCTCTGTTCGGCTCTTGACCAGTCATATCGCAGCATTTACTTGGCATTTACTTAAACTTAATAAAATTATGGTGGAGCTACAGCTAATTGACCATTTGTAATTTTTGTAATTTTTGTTTTTGTTTGAGTTTATTTTTTCTTAATTATAGAAAACTAGAAGAAACTTACGAGTAGAGTTCCGTAATAAACCAATCATATCGTAGTATGATCATCAGTATGATCATCAGCAGTAATTTTTGTCTAATTTGCTGCGACAAGTATCTAGTAGAGGTGAACGTTCGTTACGAAAATGCACTTTTCTTAAGGAACATTTATTGAAGGCATAAAATTGAAATAAAACTTGCGTTTTTTAAAATACCGTTGTGCTGTGATAACGTTATTACATGTAGTTTATAGTTAACGTAAACGTTATTGCAAATGCCAGAACATACAGCACGCAAGAAAACTTAAAAAATAATATAAAAAAAGACTGCAAAAAATCATTTTAAGTAATTAATAGTAGTGTTTTTCAAACAATTATTCTCGCAGTTATAGTCTAGACACGATTTCCTCCAATAAAATAATACAGCATTATACGAAGGTATGTTGTGAGTTACGTTTGTTTCAGAATTAGTTTTATTCACTTTTCAACATCACCCAGCTGGTGTTCAAACAGCTGCAGCAAATACGAAACTTGGGAAAATTTTGCGCAAATTCGGTTTTTTACTGGTTTTTTCCAGATAAAATCTGGAAATTCGAAATGGATATCAATGCATGCATTACTACTCTAAAGAAATATTGACACACTAATATACAATGTTTATCCTTGTTTGTGGTTATACCCATTATACAATTGGAGTGGAAAATGATTAAAGATGCTAAACAGATTAAACAAATGGGGATCTCTGATAACATTTGCATAAAAAATTAAAAAGTAGGCACATGGTGGAATGCAAAATATTAGCAAACCTGCAGTAGTTTCGATTTAGCACGATAAATAACGGCAGGGGTGCCCCGAAAATAGCTGCTATTTTTAATCAGCTATATATTAGCGGTATAAAGACAGAGTGGGGTGACAGTGCCATTCCACTGTGCCAAAAAATGAAAATGGCAGATGCACAATCGTCAACGAAATTGGGCTTTCATGAAAGAATGGAGCCAAGAAGCTGCAAAATATTTTTAGTAGGCCTGCATTTAGGGTGAGCCATGTTGCCATGTTGTCACATGACCCAAACTACCCCTCGGTCGTGTTTACGTTGTTAACTTACATATTTTACTGTCGTTCAATCTGCACATGTTCCTAAGTGACACTTTTTTCTAAGTGGATATGCGAAGTGGGCTGGCAACACTTATCCAGGGGAAAAAAACTGCCAAAAGTTGGGAGAATTGCATCCATATCAAATTGGGACCCTGTGGAATGCCCATTGGGGAAGGAAGTAAAGTTTTTTCAGAAACAAAGTGTCGACCTTTGGAGTCGTAATGTTTCCTTGGGTACTGAAACTAATGAGAATGTAGCAACAATTTTTAACTGGAAATGACAACTGATGTTCGACTGCACGAACTTATTTGCAGATTGTACCTCATCGTCTTCAAATGCTTCAATAATACAACATGATGTTAATTTTTCTCCACAATAATTTCAATTTTAACTCATTTTTCTCACGTTAATTACACCACAAAAGCTGTGTCTTATTTTCAAGAAATGCAAGTGGACTTTACTTTAGTTTTTAAGTCTGATTACTAGGTCCATTGAAAGCACGTGGTAATTTTCGGACACCCTGCAGAATATTTTTGTTGCATGAATAGACAAACTAGAGAAAACTTACGAGTAGAGTTCCGTAATAGACCAATCATATCGCAGCATAAAAAAATTGCGCTGCTAAAAATTTCATATTAAATAAACTAGAATGAACTACATGTACATGTATGAAGATCTATCAACACAGGCTGCAGCTTATATGTGCAGAATGTATTACACGTTTCCTCTAATCTGTTGGTAGATCTTAATAAAATTAGATTCCTGTTTACACGTACATAACATTGATTTTGTCTCTATTAGTGTTTAGTGGTATGGTGTAAAAATGTCATCGTGTCGTTTGTCTTGGTCACTTGATCTTGGGCGATAATTGTAAATATTTTCCTAATGCAAGCTGTGCCTATATAGCATTACGTTTAATTGTTTTTATGAGGAATTTCATTGTCTTTATATAGCCCTAGCTGTCGACTTATTGTAAATTGTTAAAATTGTCGTATTGTTGTGGGGTTGTTCCTATTTATTGCTTAGAGATTATTTTTACGTTAACTTCGCATTTACAGACTTTTCTGTATTAAAAACTTAAGTATACAGTCCACTTGCATTTCTTGAAAAGAAGACACAGATTTTGGAGTTGACGAAAATGAGTTGAAATTGAAATTATTTTGAAGAAAAATTAACATCAGATTGTGTTATTGAAGCATTAGAAGGCGATGAGGTACAACCTGCAAATACACTGTAAGTTCGTGCAGTAGTCATTTTCAGTTAAAAACTGTTGTTACATTTTCATTAGTTTCAGTTCACTCAGAAACATTTCGACTTCAAAGGTCGACACTTTGTGCTGAAAAAACTTTCCCTCCTTCCCAAATGGGCCTTCCACAGGGTCCCAATTTGATATGATGCAATTTTCCCAACTTTTGGCAGTTTTTTCCTTGGGTAAGTGTTGCCAGCCCACTTCGCAAATCCACTTAAAAATCACATATTTCAACAACTTAAATCCGCCCTATAATAAACCGTTATAAACGCGTTTCAGACGACAGTAAATCTCTTCCCAAGTTCTTGCACTTTCGATCATTTTGTGCTTATTATAGACGGAATATAGGCGATTGCAAACACTAATAGTGGTTTGGTCCAAGTGCCCATTGGTTGGGATTTGACTTCCATCGTTTTGAACAGCTTCCATCATTTCGTCAACATCGAACCCGAGAAGGCTCAACATCTTCTTCAGGTCGTCAATTTCTTTGTCCTTCCTCCGAGGGTCGTCGCAGGTGTCCAGGGAGTAAACCGTAGCGCGCAAAGAGAGCGTCGCAACCTTGGCTATCGACTGAGGATATGTCAGGACCGTTGGCAGAGTTGCCTCAAGCTCTTCTAATAACCTGTTGATGTCTCGAAGATGACTCGGTTGATACTTGTCAGGAACAGCGATAATTTCCTCGATGACCTTGCAGCGACCGAAGATATTTTGTCGCTCAACCAGGTGGGTCATCGACGCCAGTCTGTCCAGTTGACAGAGTTGACATTTGCATATAAACCCCCTAACTGCGCAATACTCCGCTCTGGTCAAGAAGGGGAACTCGCAAGAAATGTACGAAATGCACACCTCCTCTCCAGACCTGATGGACTTGGCAGCAATGACGACCAACACGTCGTTGTACTGGTGGACAGAGGCGTTGGGCAGGCAGCTGTGGTTCAAGAAGGAGGGCACGTGGAACACCCCACATCCGGACACGTTAACCGGACTCTTCAGGAAAATGGAGTCCATGTGATGGAGGTTGTTGCTTTCACCGAAGGCGTTGGTGAGGATGATGCCCTTCAGCTTTTTAACGTCCACTATTGGTTCCAGCTGATCGTCTTCGTCGCAGAACACTCTGAAAGTGGCCCCTGCAGGGTTCTTGCCATCATGAAGATTGTAGATCATGGGGCCGAAAGTCTTGGGGTTCCTGTTGATCCGCAAGGCCAGCTGGGCCACCAGGTCCTTCCAGCATTCGGGTCTCAGAGGCTCGTTGATGTCCTCCTTCCAAGAAAAAGCTAGGGCTCTGGAGGCCAGCAGGAGAGTTCCTGGATCAATGTCTCTGGTAGCCACAAGGCCACGACCTTTACTTTCCCACGAGTGCAGGGTAACTGGGCCTGTGTAATCCGCCAGATCGATTGAATCCAAAGGCCAATAGCATCTCCACGAGCGAAAGTCATCGAGGTTAACATTGCCAGTTTGCTGCGCTAATACTAGCGGCTCTAACAACTCCAGCGTCTCGGAACCATCCAGGCATTCAGGCCAAACACGGTGGTAGTCTTTGAAGTGCACCAGGGCTTCTGAATGCCTCTTGAGATGAAGGCACGCTACGGCCAAACCGATTAAGGCGTTTTTGTTGTAGCTATTAACATTCCAGACACCTTGGGCGTGGACCAGAGCTTCATCGTACAGTCCCCTGCAGATGTAAAGTAGGCTCAATTCTGCTTTAACGTCCATGTAGAGTCCGTCCATCAGTAGCCGTCTTTCGTTCGAGTACTCTCGGAACATGAGGGATAAAGCTTTCATATGACAACGAATGGCTTGGGTAATTTCTCCTGCTCTTAACAAGGTCATGCCACGGATCTTCCAGCAATTTGGGTTGTTAGGACATGCGCAGAAGACAGGGTCAGCGATTGTGGTCTTCCACTCGATGTCTTTGGTCATCTTGAGGAGGTCTAGTCTTTCGTGCACGACGATCATGTTCGACGGGCTGTAGCAATGCAGCACACAGTCCTGTTCTTCTGTCTGGGTGCAGAATGGTTCCTTAAGCATGAACACTGTCGCAATTGGTATGATGTCCTCAACGAAGGATGTTTCGTCCATGGCGGCGTTGAACATGTACAAAGCAAAGAACGCTGCAGTGCCTGCCTCGTCTTCCACGATGGTGGACATGCACTCATTAACGGAGGGTTTCATCAACGATCGCAGGATGACATATCGTCCCTTGACACTCTTACCCAAGCGAAGGTCACGAAGTGCGACTTGCTGCATGTCGCGAATGCGCATCGTGCAGCATTGCATGCCGCCGTGGACGTCCAACAATTGAGTTTCTGAAATGACAACCTTTTCTACACCGTTTCGGTATTTTCTGAGTAGTTCCTTTGAAGATTGCTTGAATCGAGGGGTTTCTCCTTCAGGTAAAGCCATGGCAATTGGTGGTTGGTCATCTGCGGCTTCAAGAGGTCCAACGCCTTCAAGAGGTCCAACAACGCCTTCAAGAGGTCCAACAACGCCTTCAAGAGGTCCAACAACGCCTTCAAGAGGTCCAACAACGCCTTCAAGA